>CABHPQ010169289.1:0-22235 GCA_902168405.1 Peromyscus aztecus
TTGTTTTTTTTTTTTTTGTAGCTTCTGGAGCTGAACCCAGGTTCTCATGTTTGCAAGGCAAGTACTTTACTGAGTGGTCTCTCCAGGCTCACTTTGGACCATTTTCTGAACTCAGGGCCTTATTTTTTGGAAGGGAATGAAGTCATTTGCAAAAACCACAAAACCTGTCTAGCATGTCCTTGACCATGAGGCAATATGGAGAGCACCCCAGATTTGAGTTTTGGTACCCTTCTTTCAAATTATAGCTGTGTATGGCCATTGCTGCCCCAGTATCTGTGGGACCTGTGGGCATGTACACAACAGCATAAAACAGCAACAGTTCAACCAAGAGGCTCCCTGAAGCTAAGACCAGGCAGAAGATATGGCTGGGCCGGAAGGATGTATGAGCTCCCGTTTGTTCCGTGAGGAAGAGGGACATGGACACGAATCCTCCCGAGAAGCCTGTTTACTATCCTTTGTTGCTAGTGTAAGCCTCACAGGCAGTAGCAGCAAGACTGTGCCAACCGAGCCCCGAGACCCACGTGACAACTGTTAAGTCAGGTGGTGGGTTGGCTACACTGTCCAGATGGGAACTTTCCCCAGCTTCTGAGGCAGCAATCTAGACAGGTTAAAATGGGGACAGATAAGAGGCTAGAAGCATAGGACATAGGAGGCTGACACTGTCATCGGCAGCCTGTCCATAGAAGCTCTTGCTTGTATCCAAATGTTCTGGGAAACTCTCGCTTCCCCGAAGAATGCCTCTGCCTGGTTCAGGTAAGCAAGGAGGCTGTGAGCCACCAACCCACTCCCCGTTGCATTAAATTCTACAAATGCAGTGTGCCTGCTTACTGTCCAGCATGGGGACAGGACCACTGACTGTAGTGTGTACGCGGCTGTCATTCTTCTCTACATCAGGTAATAACACAATCCTAGACAGGGGGACTTTGTGACAGATCCACGCCCCAGAGGAGGCTGGGATGTGGGGGGAACATGACCCCCAGGGACTGGGAACCGGGAACGACAGAGCACACTTCAGCAGGAGGCTGGCAGTGTGCAGCCGGCAGGGACATGCTGATGGGAGCTCCTAGGGATCTCAGGCCTCTCACAGGATGCAGGAGTTGCTGCTGAGCCATTAAGTGCCGTGCATGTGTGTGCAGCCAGGCTCTGAAAGCCTGCACCACAGCCATTACTTACACAAATTATATGCTTGGAGGAATGATTCATTGTTTATCATTTGTACTATATTTAAAACAAATAGCTTCTGGGGCGGGTGGTAGAGTGCTTGCCTAGCATATACAACCCCTGAGTTTAATCCCCAGCACTATATAAACTGGGCATAATGGATACAGGAGGATCAGAAGTTCAAGGTCATACTTGGCTACACAGCTAGTTTGATGCTAACCTGGGCTATGTGAGACCTTGTCTCAAAAAAAGAAAAAAGAAAAAAAAAGGCTCTAATTCTAATGGTGGAGGGTCGGATGCTGATATGAACAGTAGAACTGGCAGAGCAGAAAAATTAAAAATACAGTCATCAAGAACATCATAAGGCTGACAGCAGACGAAGACTCACCTGGTCAAGGTCAGAAAATGGTCAGAGACTAGTGGGCCTTACGCTGATATTTTATTTGTGCTCTAACAAATAAAACTTATCTGGGGATCAGAGAACAGAGCCGGCCACCAGATTAGACATAGAAGTCAGGCAGTGGTGGCACACACCCTTAATCCCAGCATGTGAGATCTCATGTCTTTGCTTGGGAAGGATGCACACATTTAATCCCAGAAAGTGATGGCAGAAAGCAAAAAGGTATATAAGGCATTAGGACCAGGAACTGGGGCTTTTAAGCAGTTCAGCCGAGATCCCTTCTGGGTGAGGACTCGGAGGTGTTTAGTTGGAGGATTCGTGGAAACAGGATCGGCTGAGGAGTTGGCGAAGTGAGGCTGGCTGTGGCTTGTTCTGTTTCTCTGATCTCTCGGTTTTTACCCCAATACCTGGCTCTGGGTTTTTATTAAGACCGTTTAGCAATTTGTGTTACAGAACCTGGGAAGTCTCGGGAACTACTGATCCTCTAGGGTTCTAGTGAATCCCTGAATCAGGATGTTACAGCAGAGAACCCTGAAAGGTCCACCCTGAGGAGTCAGGTGACTTCTCCACAGCTGCAGCCTCTGTCCTGTCACTGTGAGGTGCCCTGAATTCCAGGCCTGAGATCCACATGAGTCTAGAGACCTAGAGAGAGAGCCTGTGAGCTAGCAGCCTGCCGTGATGCGGGACACGCAGGGAGCGCCATGGCCGGTTCCGTTAGCCTCCTGCTCTTGTTTAGGTGGTTTTGGTAAAGGGTGGTTGCTCATGGTTTTTTGTTTATTTATTTATTCTTGCAGGGATTGGATAGTTTTCTTGAGACAGGGTCTTTCTAGGTAGTCCTAGCTGTCCTGGAACTTGCTATGTAGACCAGGCTGGCCTCTAACTCACAGAGATCAGTAGAGGGCTTATTTATTTTTTTCCACTTTCTCTTTGATTTCTGTGTGAGACTTTCCTTTTCTTTGTCTTGTTTTTCTCCTCCCTTTCTTTTCCTTCCAATTTCCTTGGTCTGCCTTCCCTCCTGTCTTAACTAGGGTTTCTGTTGCTGTGGAGAGACATCATGACCATAGCAGCTCTTACAAAGAAAACATTTAATTGGGGTGGCCTGCTTACAGTTTCAGAGGTTCAGTCCATTATCATCATAGTGGGGAGCATGGTGGTGTGCAGGCAGACATGGTGCTGGCTATATCTTGATCAGAAGGCAACAGGAAGCAGACTGAGACAGTGGGCGTGGCTTGAGCATATATGAGACCTCAAAGCCCGCCCCAAAAGGGACACACTTTTTCCGGCAAGACCACACCTCCCAATAGTGCCACTCCCTATGAGCTTATGGGGGCCAATGACATTCAAACTAACACACCTCCTCTCCTTCCTTCCTTTCTCATCTTCCCTCCCATCCTCTCTTCCCTCCCCTTCCCTTCCTCCCTCTCTCCCTTCCTTTTCCTCCTCTTCTCCCTCCATTCTCTAGCTCCTCTGTCTTTCCCTCCCTCCCTCCCTGTCTTTCTCTCCCTCTTTCTTGGTTCTCTTCCCCCTCCCTTCCCCCTTCCCTCCCTCTGTTCATGTTTTCTCCCTCCTTCCCCTCTCCCCCTTTCTCCCCTCTCTCCTCCCCTCCCCCCTCTCTCCTCCCCTCCCTCCCTCTTCATGTTTCCCCCCTCCTCCTCTCCCCTCTTCATGTTTCCCCCCTCCTCCTCTTTCCCCTTTCTTCTTTTCTCCCTTCTTCTCTCCCTCTCTTTCCATCACCCTCCACTCTCTTCCTTTTAGTCACAGCAGAGAATATTCCCTGCCATCATGGGCCAGGCGAGTTCCAGAGCATTTGTGGGGATCATAGGTCAGGTCACTCGCTCTCAGACAGACCGACCGACCTGCCTGTTTTCATTCCTTTCATGTAGATTTCCTGTCAGACTTCACAAGTCTGATTTCTGGATCACTGGTATGATTCTGCTGCCTGTTAAGGGGCACCTCCTGCTTCATCAGGGTGTCTCTTGGAATCTGGGCATCTTCTCTTCCATTCCTGTAAAGTCTCACTAACATCAGATGTTAGACAGCTGAGGGTCACTTTAATAGCTTCTTATAATTGACTTATTCCTCGACTTCCTTGGGCTTGACGGGACACCAAGAAAAGGTCCTCTTCCCTTTGAAGATGAGTGCAGTCCGGTAATATGTAGGAAGAGACCTTGGTGCCACGATACCTGCCTATTACCTTTGTTCTTTAATTTTTATTATATATATATTTGTTAATTTGTGTATGTGGGATGGTGCACACATGCCACAGCACATGTGTGGAGGTCAGTGGACAATTTGTGGGAGTCGGTTCTTTCCTTCCACACTGTGGGTCCCTGGGATCAAACTCAGGTGCCCAGTTGTGGCAGCAAGCACCTTTACCCACCGAGCCATCTCTGTAGCCCACACATTTGTTCTCTTTTTAAAATTCATTCCTTTTATGTGTATTTTGCCTGCATCAGTGTTTTGCCTGCATGTATGTCCATGTGCCACATGTGTGCCTGGTGCCCCAGAAGATGGCATTGGAACTAAAGTTTCAATATGAAGATTGTGAGCTGCCATATGGGTTCTGGGAATTGAACCTGGGTCCTTTGGAGGAGCAGCAAGTGCTCTTAACTGCCGAGCTGTTTCTCAAGCCCCAATTTACATTTGTTTATAGTATAATTTATTTAATTCTAAGTTTACATAATTTGATTTTTGGTAATAATCATGTTTAATGATCAGCTTGTGAAATTCCCAGTTATTTGGTAACTGATTACTGGTACATGCTGGCTCCAATACCCGGTGGAATTAGATGCCGAGAGTGGACATAAACCAGCTGGTCACTGAACGCTCCACTATTGCGTTTACAGTCGGAATGAATTCTGCTGCAATGCACTACATTCAACTGGGGGGCGCTGGTGAGATAGTTCATTGGGCAAAGTGCTTTTCATGCATGTGTGAGGACTTGAGTTTGGAGCTCCGGCACCCCTGTGGAAGCATGACATGGCAGCACTTGTGTGTGTAACCCCAGCAATGGGAAGGTGGAGGCAGGAGAATTTAAGGTTGGCACCTGGCAGAACAGGTGAGATCTAGGTTCAGTGAGAGAACTTGTCTCAAAAAACACAAGGTGCAGAGACTGGGAGATTAGCTACATGCACTGGCTGCTCTTCCAGATGACCCCAGGTTTGATTCCCAACACCCACATGGCTCACAAGAATCAGTAACTCTGGTTCCAGGTATCTGACACCTTCTTCTGGCCTCCGAGGGCACTGTGCACAGTTTGTGTCCAGACATCTATGCACACAAAGCATCTATACACATAAGTAAAATGAATTTAAAAATAAGGTAGATAGCAAGTAGAAGACACCTGATGAAGATCTCTGGTCTCCACATGTGCCCACATGGGCAACCCATATACACATCAATCACATGCTCATACACACACATGTCTACATACACACACATTCATACATACACCACACACATGTATATACACATATGTATGTGGTTGCACATACATGCACATCACAAACACACAAATATGTATGCATACACACAAACATGCATATAAACACATACATATGCACACACATAGACACAAACAAAAACACATCATACATTCACACACACAAACACATAAACACATCACACATTCACACATACACAACACACACACACACACACACACACACCACAGAGTTGTCCACATGGACAGTTCACCTCAGGGATCCTCAACTGGGAAGGTACAGGTAAGCAGGCTTGCCTGTCTTTTGGGGTTACCAAGCACCAGGCATTAATTGCAATCTCTGCCTTTTTTGGTTTCAGAAACTGCAATGGTTTCTCTGGGTCGGGGAGGAAAGGAAAATAAAGAGAATTAAAACAGAAATCAGAATTAGAGTAGAGATCCAGAAAAAACCAATTAAGATCAGCATCATTGTGTGGGTAAACATTTACCTGGCACCCAGGGAAGCCGCCTTCATCTGATGAAAGCTGTCTGGGAGGAAGGAACTGGCCTGTTGCTCCAAGTGCTTTAAACCTAGGAGCTGACAGCTTTGTTTTATGATTCTAATGAGATGTTTAGGGGAGCTTGAGATTTTAGGGAAATCCTATTGCACCTGAAACGTTTTCAGTTTGCCAGCTGGAAAAGTGGGCATCCTTAGGGACGCTTACGCAGGTTTCCAGACCAGTAAGAATGACACTGTGTGACACTTCCCTAGGGATACATGAGACACACGTTTACTCATCCCCAGAGGGAACCCAGGACAGACCAGCATCCAAGCTGGTGAAGCAATTAGTCGTCTTGGGGTTACTAAGAAGAGTGTGGGTTAGGGGTTGATTACAGGACCAGGAAGGACTAGAAAGCGTTGCATCTCTGAAGACCCCACCTCAGCATGGGTGAGGATTCCTGGGACCTGCAGCCCTGGAACTTTCTGCAGGAGAGGCAGATCTACAGGACTGGGAGAATTCTGAGCCCAGGCAGAATCTGTGGCCCAGCCAACTGCTTACTGCTTCCATAACCATGATGAAGGGTTCTCCTGACTCTCAGGTTCCCCAGACCTGTGAAATTTGTTTACTTTCTGGATCTCATGAGTTTCCCCCTTTCCCCTTGAAGTTTCAGTTGGGAGGAAGTTAATATAGAGTATACCTCTCCCCACTCTGGGAGGAATGTACCTTTCAGGTCTTCTCTGAGTTAGGGGTTGGGGACAGGGCAAAGCGAAGATGGAGAAGTCCCAAGGGAATTTCCATTTGGGAGCCATCACTTCCTGGGGAGATAGATGTGAGCTCCACATAAAGCACATTGTTAGATAAAGTTTCCAGGGAAGACATTGCTCTCAGTGCACAGAACAAGGGGACCCCAGGGAAACTCTCATTTCTCTGAAGCTTTGCCCAGGAAACACTTGGTTCTCCTTTGGCCATTATGACCTTTGACCTTTGCGTCTATTGTTCTGGAAGAGGTAAGCTGCGGCTGCTCTGCGTGGTTCGAGTGTGTTAGAAGGGTCATGAACACCACAGTCTGAACAGCGTGGGGGTGGGGGCTCTGAGGACAGTTCAAGACCCGCCATCAGAAGCATACCGCACAGCAGAGCGAGCCGAGCGTCTGAGGGAGGAGTCAGGGCCCACATGGCAGAGGTGGGCTTTGGTCTTTTATAGCTTGATGAGGGTGGGGGTGGTTTCGCATCACAAGGCTACAGGCAGGCTCTTTGATTCCCAGGCAGGAGGCAGGGAAAGGGTGGGGAGCAAGCCACCAATACCCGCTTTGATGTACACTCACTTCCCAGGTGCCAAACCCTGACACTCAGAAGTCTGTTAGAGACTCAGTGTTTTTAGTAGGGTGCCTGTGGAGGTCTGGGGGAGGGGAAGGGCGGCTGGAGGTATTGCTGCCTGAGCTCATGATTGACTTGCAACTGCAGCTCCAGGACATCGGATGCTTTTTCTGGCTTCTGTGGCGCCTGTACTCACATGTACACATTCTCCCTAACCCACACACACACACACCCACACACACACACACATACACACGCACGCACGCACGCGCGCGCACCAGATGACCCAGATAACCCTGGGACTGTATCAAACACTCCAACCCTCCTAAGTCTAAAGCCCTCCCCCGCATTCCTGACCTATGTGCACCAAAGGCAATCCCCCACTGACTGTCTTTGGAGTTTTAGCACAGTATGGTCTGTACTTCTGGTATGGCCTACTCAAATCCTGTCCATCTGTTTATTCATCTGGACCTGTTCCTACCCCTTGCTTCTATGATCCTATGGTCCTGTAGATGGCCTCCATGGCCTCCACGGTCCCAGGCCCCACACCTGCAGCTCCACTTGATGCTGAAGTATATCCAGCCCTCAACTCTACAGCCCAGCTGTGCCTCCAGCTGCTCTCCAACAGGGTCCGTTACCAAACCTCGCGTCACTCTCTTGGCATCATCCGTATCTACTCTCTGTCTCTGCCTCCAGTCAGGCTTCTTTGAAACCTGTAGGTGTACGGTGTGGGTTCGCGGGGGGTCTGTGGGAAGAAGACACTGCGCACCTTAAGAATGTCTTCAGCCTTCCAACTGCAGGGGGACTCAGCCTCTTCATGACTGAGACACCATCCCTTAGCCAGGGGCATTTTTATTGTTCTCCAGATTTATACTTAAGCAATTTGATTTCCATATCCTCAAAACAACCTGACTGGGTCTCCAGAGGAACAATGCCAAATTGCAAATATCCGATCAAGGAATATCACAGTTTGTAGGATTTTTCCAAAGCAAGTTTTACATAGGCTTTGTACCCTTGGGAAACCCTCAGACAAGATTCACATAGAGGGCAACAGGAGAGACAAAAGATGAATTAAAGCTAGGTGCTAGCCCTCTGGAGCCAGGCCAGCTGTAACTCAGTGGGAATTCTCCCACCATAAACCCTTATGCTCCACTGTGGCCTAGCCCCTTGGAAGTCATTCTAAACTACACAGACATATAGATGGATACATATGCACATATAGATATTTTTAAGTTGTGATGTATAACGTGTGATCTGGGAGTTAATGTTACAAGTTAAGATCACAATGAAAGAGCCTGGTCTGGAGAGGTGGTTCAGTGGTTATGAGAGCCGGCCCCTCAGTTCAGACCTGAGTTCGGATCCCAGCTCTGTATCAGGTGGCTCACGAACTCCAGCACCAGGGGATCCAACACCCTCTTCTGGCCTCCACAGGCTCCAGCACACACACACACACACACACACACACACACACACACACACACACACACGTGTGCTGGACATAGACCCCTGTGGTGGTATTGTGTTCCCCCAAATATTGTGTACTTTAATAAACTTATCTGGGGTCAGAGACAGAACAGCCACAAGATTAAACATGAGGATAGGCAGTGGTAGCATACGCCTTTAATCCTAGCATTCCAGAGACAGAAATCCCTCTGGATCTCTGTGAGTTCAAGGCCACATCGGAAACCCCCAGGCGTGGTGACACACGCCTTTAATCCCAGAAAGCAAGCCTTTAATCCCAGGGAGTGGTGGTAGAAAGCAGAAAGGTATATAAGGCGTGAGGACCAGAAACTAGAGGCATTTGCCCTGGAGAGGCATTTGGCCTGGGTAGGCATTTGGCCTGGAGAAGAATTTGGGCTGGTTAAGCATTCAGGCTTCTAGCAGCAGTTCAGCTGAGACCCATTCTGGATTAGGACTCAGAGGCCTCCAGTCTGAGGAAGCAAGACCAGCTGAGGATCCGGCGAGGTGAGATAGCTGTGGCTTGTTCTGGTTCTCTGACCTTCCAGTGTTCAACCCAATACCTGCCTCAGGTTTGATTTTATTAATAAGAACTTTTAAGATTCATGCTACAGACCCCCACACACATAAATGAAAAACATTCTTAATTAGTTTGTAAAATGAAAGAAGCCGTGTTTTTCAACCTCAGCAATCCTTTTGGACATGAGCCGAACACGGCTTCCTGACAGTCATTCAAAAAGGTTTCTGTCAGGACTTTGCTCTGTGACCGTGACCTCAGCTTTGGAGTTACTTGGGGGCTGGAGTTGGTAAGTGGGGGCATCTGTCTGTTGTAGAGACCTCTCTAGATGCAGAGGTGCAGTGTGTCTGAAGGTGCACCAGCCAGCCCTTCCATTTCTGCCCAGAGCCCTAGGCTCCTTTGTTCCCAGTGTCCTTGAAAACACTGGCTTTTGCCTCTGTGAGGAGGGGAATTTTTCTCTCTGCTTCTGCATTGGTTCCTCTTCCCCAGAGAATTTGCCACCTGACTGGAAGACTCTGACATGAGGCTCCAGAGCTCCCAGGGTCACCTGAGTGTCCTTGGGGCTTTAGCTCAGCGTCATCTCTGGTCATTGCTTCTGGCTCCTCAGGACACCCCACTGTCTCACTGTGGACTGCGGAGTGTGGGAGGGGGAGGTCAGTCACAAGGCGCCATGATTCAGCAAAGGAGGTGTGCTGGTTTATGTGGTCCTGTGGATCCCAGACAGACAGGCATATGGACTGTTACCAACAGGTATCACATTGACTTCTCCCAGCGCAGTAGGCTAGCTGAGAGACGGATGTTTTCTTCTGTGCCTTTCTCCTATGGCTGGGTATGGGGATCTAAAGGAAGAATTTCATTAATTAAGTAGAACCTCTATTTCTTTTCTTAAAACAAAATAAACTCGTGATTTGGAGGTGGCCTCCTCCCTCCAGCTCGTGTGTTTAACACTCCGCCCTCAGCTACTGGGGCTTGGTTTGGAAGGTTGCGGAAGCTTTAGAGCAGTGGTTCTCAACCTTCCTAATGTTGTGAGCCTTTAATATGGTTCCTCGGTGTTGTGGTGACCCTCAACCATACAGTTATTTTGTTACCACTTCATAACTGTAATTTTGCTACTGTTTTGAACTGTGATGTAAATATCTGATATGCAAATGCTCTTAGGTGACCCCTGTGAAAGGGACATTCGACCCCTCAAAGGGTTGAGAATCTCTGCTTTAGAGGGTTGGCCTCTCACTGGAGGAAATGGGTCACTGGGGGTGGGCCTTGAGGTTTCTAGCCTGGTCCCAGTTCCTGTCTGCTCTCTGCTTCCTGACTAGCGTCCCATATCCTCACGTTCCTGCTGTCGCTCGCCCTTCCACCATGATGGACTGATCCCTCCCTCCTTAACCACGAGGCCAAAGAAACCCTGGTGACAGGCAGCGGTGGTGGGGGGCGGGGGGGGGGGTCGGGGGAGCGGCTGGCCGAGAACTATTTCCTAGCCTCTGTGTCTGTTTGTCTGCTGCTGTAACAAATAGCCGAGACAAGCTGGACACGATGGCACACTCTGCAATCCCAGCACGTGAAAGGCTAAGGCAGGAGGATCCCCATGAGTTTGAGGCCAGCCTGGGCCATGGAGTGAGACCCTGTCTTGAACAAGACAAACCCTAGTTTTTGAGACAGGGTCTCTTGCTGGGACCTGGGGCTCACCCACTTAGCTAGACTGGCTGGCCACTCAGTCCCAGGATCCTCTTCTCCACCTCTCTAGTATTAAGGTGTGCCACTATGTCTGGGTTTTACACACATCCTGGGAATCAAATGAATAAACCAGGGTGTATATTCACTGCAGAGTCTCATACACTATCACATGAGTGTGCCTCAGAATGGAGATTTTATGCACCAGAAGGCAAGTTGAAAAATGATGTGCTCTGTAGGTTGCAAAGCACAGAAAACCACACAGCACCATGCGGTGCCGAACTATGTACAGAAATATGTCAGTAGGAAATTCTAAAGGTAACCCTAAGTGATGGTGACTGGGCTAAACATGTAAGATAAACTGAAGAAGCGAGGCATCTGGGAGACACTCAACTTTGCCTCACCTCACACCTTCTTCTGGACCTCATTCAGTACATTTTGATGATTCTCTTCCTGCTTTGAGGTGGAGGCTGAGTACGTTCTTGTTGCTGCTGTTTGGAGTAGAAATCTTCCTACTACATTTTAATAAACTCCTGAAAATATGCTATTAATATTGAGGGATATAAGAATGTGAAAAACGGGCACCAATTACCCAATTTACCTTCTCACAGCAGAAACACTTGGTGTTGGTTTTTATGGCACTCTTATCCTGCAAGGAAAAGTCATGAAACATGACAGAATCCACTAACAAGAGTTTTATTAAGATAAGGGAGAGGGACAGTTGTGCACAGGCCGGCCTGGGAGTCATGGTGTCAACTTATAAAGGCTGGGCTGCGCCTGCGCACATGGGCCCATGTGGCTATTATACGCATGCGCATAGATCACATAGTTGCGTTGCCTTTGCAACTGCATAAAGCCACGGTCCTGGGTCACGTGAGACATTTGACCCGGGAATGACTAGGCAGAAGTGAGTATGTCCCGCCAGACATGTGCGACCAAGCCCAACCAAGGGGGCATGTTGTAAATTCATATCACTTGGTAAAAAAGGAGTTTCAAGTAATGTGATTGATTATGGGCATGCAAGCAAATATGGGTCTACAGAAGATCCACTTGAAGTACATATTTATGATCCTGAAATTCCATCTGATGAGGTCAAACTCTCTCAGGACTTGACAATTAACCCCAAAATTTTCTTTTCAGGATCCCTTAAAGATGTCTCTGCTCCCAGACAGCAGGAAGTAATTTTAAGAACATGATGCCCACATTCTCAAGAGGTGGGGCGGGTTGTTTTTGGTCTTTCAATGGGTTATGGATAATTGTCATTGTTTAGTCATGATTGATTACAAGTTGTTAATTGATAATGATCAGGAAAAAAGCTAAACAAAGGAGATTAGATTCAGGGATCTTGTTTGAAAAAAAAAGAAAAAGAGAAAAGAGGATATAGATATGATAAGATAAAAGGTAGATTATTGAATCTACTCTGAAAAAAAGATACAGAAATGATGGATAAAGCGTAGATTATTAAATCTACTCTGAAAAGACAAAAAAAAGGGAATATGGATACGATAAGATAAAATGGTAGATTATTGAATCTACTTTTAAAAAGCAGCTACTAGTTTAAAATATTTTACATTGGATTGGATTTTTGTATACTGTATACAAATTATATATATTGATACAAATTTGAGACTGATTTTGTTAGAAATTACTGTACATATATTTCTAATTTTATTCAAGGTATTGTATATATACAATTCTGTAGCATGAATCTTAAAAAGTTCTTACTAATAAGATCAAACCCGGACCAGGTATTGGGGTGAATTCTGGAAGATCAGAGAGACAGAACAAGCCACAGCTAACCTCACCTGGGCAACTTCTTAGCTGGTCTTGTTTCCTCAGACTAGAAGCTTCTGTGTCCTCATCCCAACGGCTCTCAGCTGAACTGCTGCTCGAAAGCCTGAAGCTTAACCAGAGAAAAGCTTAACCAGCCAAATGCTTCTTGTTTCTGGTCTTCACGCCTTATATATCTTTCCTTTCTACCACCACTCCCTGGGATTAAAGACTCACTTGCTGGGATTAAAGGTCTGTGTCACCATGCCTGGCTATTTCCAATGTGGCCTTGAACTCACAGAGATCCAGAGGGATTTCTACCTCTGGAGTGCTAGGATTAAAGGTGTAAGTGCCACCATTTTCTAGCCTTTGTATCTAGTGGCTGTTCTGTCTCTGACACCAGATAAGTTTATTAGGGTGCACAATATTTTGGGGAACACAATACCACCACACAGTTCATTTAACAATGTAATGCAAATAGCTAGTCCTTGAAAATTATTACCAACTATTGAGGATAATAAAGAAATGCAGGTTAGTAGTTAGTCATTACAATCAAACTTGTAGTCATATTAGGTATGTTTTCAAGGTCAAGCAGAAATATATTTTAGATATACAGGTCATCTTCAAACACTTCAGAGATCTACAGACTATGGCATTTAAGATGTTTTAATAACATAGATTTTTTTTCTTTTTTTAAATGACAATGAGACTTGTCTGCTCCTGGCAGCACCAATGTACTTCATAGAAGACAATGGGCATTGAAGAAACTCCATATGGAATTTACTTTCTTTGTGGCAAAAGTTAGCCACTGGGCAAGAAAGTGCCCTTGCCTCAACTGCTGACAGTATGCTGTCCAAATGGACAAGCAGGACACACAAAAAAAGGACTGCTGATCCTTGCTAAGACAAGGTAGGAAGGCCCTTCAGAAAATCCTACTTCACAGAAAAGTCTGTCAGGTATGCTAGGCCTGTAGGCTGAAGATGGATGCCCCAATGTTGCAGAGAAACCTTGGGTGACTGTCCAGGCAGCCAGCTGTTTCTGTCATTCCTCACATTTTTTGAAAGTCACTTGTTTGCACTTCCTGTTTTACTAGGTAATATTATTTCCTTCTAGGGTCTCTGAGGGAGTTGAAGATTAGATAGTTATAGTTTTCCTTGTTAACAAATTCAGAAAAGAAATGCACTAAACAGGTGTAAAGTGTTAAGTTCAAAAGACATCAAAAGATAGTTTTTAGTTGGTAATACAAGTTAAGATAAAAAGTGAATTAGGTACATTTTAGACTCACCAAAATCAAGTTAGAATAAAAAGTGAATTAGGTACATTTTAGACTCACCAAAATAGGCTAAATAATGGACTTTTTGTCTGAATCTGTCAAATGTTAATGGGACTAGACATTGTTAATGAATGTAGTTCTTGACTATATATATTGTATATCTTTATTGTACTTATTGTATGTAGTTTTTCTTATATTAGTTATAACTTTCTTCTATTATTTTAGACAAAAAGGGGAAATTTGGTGTTATATTGTATACCCCAATATATTGTGTACCCTAATAAACTTATCTGGGGAGCAGAAGACAGAGCCAGCCACTAGATTAGACAGAGGTCAGACAGTGGTGGCACACACCTTTAATCCTATCACTTGGGAGGCAGAGATCTCTCTGGATCTCTGTGAGTTCAAGGCCACACTGGGAACGGAATCAGGCAGTGGTGACACACACCTTTAATCCCAGCACTTGAGATCTGATGCCTTTACTTGCTTGGGAAGCACACACACCTTTAATCCCAGGAAGTGACATGGCGGGGTGGAGAATGGTATATAAGGTGTGAGGAGACAGGAACTAAGCAGCAGTTCAACTGAGACCCTCAGGGGTGAGGACTTTCAGTCCAAGGATTCATGGAAACAGAATCAGCTGGGGAGTTGGCGAGCTAAGTTGGATGTGGCTTGTTCTGTTTCTCTGATCTTTCAGCTTTCACCCCAATATCTGGCTCCAGGTTTTATTTATTTATTTATCTATCTATTATTTATTTTTATTAATGAGACTGTTTAGCAATTCGTGTTACAATGTTACATTTTTATTATCTTACGTGTGGGAACACCTGTGTCACACCAAGATCAGAGGACAGTCTGCTGGAGTCGCTTCCCTTCTCCCATCATGTGGGTCTCAGGGATGGAACTTAGGCTGTCAGACTCAGCAGCAGGTGCCTTTACCCACTGAGCATCTCATTGGCCCCATTAGAAGAATTTTAAGATGCTTCTTCAGTACTTTAAAAAAATTATTATTTTTAATTTTATGTACATTGGTGTTTTCCTGCATGTATGTCTGTGTGAGTGGCCATGTGGGTGCTGGGAATTGAACCCAGGTCCTCTGGAAGAGCAGCCAGTGCTCTTAACCACAGAGCCATCTCTCCAGCCCCCTTTTCAGTACTTTTAAAAACATATCACAGTACTATATTCACATATCACACCACTATATTCTCTCACAATTAATTTATTTTCTCCTTCCAAATAATTAGACACATTTCTTTTGTGTCACCTGTTTCTAATCCTTGCATCCATTGGTCGGGACTTCCAGAACATAGTACAATACATTGTCAGTAGGTCAACTATTATCTATTTCTAATTAAAATGAGGATCTGGCACCATGAGTTGGTTGAGCTGGTGGAACACTGGTGTGTAGGACTGACAACCTGAGTTTCATTCCTGGATCCAGCAAGACAACAGAAAGAACTGACTCCCAAGAATTGTCCTCTGTGCTCTGTGGTATGTGAACACCTGGATGCACGCGCGCGCACACACACTCACTCACTCACTTACTCACTCACTCACTCACTCACTCACTCACTCACTCACTCACATGTACACTAAATAAATAGCTTAAAATGAGGATGTCTTTAAATATGGATGTCGTTCAAAGACAGGCAATGCTCTCCTTGCTGTCTTGACTTTTTATTAGCACAGAACAATAGATAGTAAATGTTACAAAGTTACTTTTGGGCCTCAAGTGATTTTGTGTGTGTGTGTGTGTGTGTGTGTGTGTGTGTGTGTGTGTGTGTGTGTGTTTGCAGGGTGTTTCTCAAAGTCTCAGACTTGCATCAGTTCTCCTGTTTCAGCCTTCAGAGTACTGGGATTGCAAGTGTGAAACACCAAGCTTGAAGTTTTGGAGACAGCTGACTGAAGCGGTTCATGTCAGGGTAAGCCTTTAACATCTTTACCTAGTTACGAAGCCTGCATTTGGGTGAGTCTCGCTTGGCTGGGGTGAGCTGGAATGAGGCTGTAAATACTTCATTCAACCACTAGAGGGCACTGTGGCCCCACGTTTGTTCCATTTTGACATCACTGAAGCGGGCTTCAGTGTTTCAAGCATAAATCCTTTAAATCTTTAAATAAATCTTTAAAAAAAAAAAACTTTAAATCTCAAAGCATTGCCCCCATTCATCTTTCAGTGAGCAGTCCTAACCTAGGAGTGTGTCTAAAATTCTATTTTCTCCATTTGATTTGGGGAAAAAGTTTTTGACAGTTTCATACAAAAGAGTCACTGAAATCCAGGTACCATCACATCACATCTGTTCTATTTCCCCCCCCCCCCCCCCTCCTTACTCTGTCTCTCTGGGACCCCCGTCTTCCTCCCCCTTCCTCCCCTTCTCCCTCCCTCCTCTTCCCCACCCCCGTCTGCTGTGCTCACCCATGCGCGTAAGCAGAGGCCAGAGGAGTCATCTTCTCTCACTGAACCTGGTACTTGCTGCTTTAGGTAAGTTAGCTGGCTGGAAAGCTCCCAGGATGCTCCTGTCTCCACCCCAGCACATGATCTTTCACATGGTGCTTGAGGTCAAGCTCGTGTCCTCCTGTTTTGGTGACGAGCACTTCACCCACCGGGCCATCTCCCTAGATCAACAGTTCTTCTAACTTGGGGATGGTAAGGGTTGGCAACACATCCATGGGATTCTGCTAGACTCTGCAGTCAGAACATCATGATCCATGCACCAATTCCTAACTGCTGTGAGTCTCAGTTTTTCTACTAGTCAAAATTGGAACCAGTGGAAGTGCCATGTAGCCAGTCTTTATGAGAATTGAGTCCACATGAGAAAAGCACTTCATACAGTTCCTAGTCCAGAAATGATGTTCCTCTTTTGGCTTTGTCTGAACTTGGGTGTGCAGACATGGACTCTTAGCCACTAGAGGAACAGAGTGCGGCATGGCACTGCTTACATGCCACTCCCCAGCGGTTGGGCCAATCCTATGCAGCCCGCCATGTGACTCAGGCTTGTACTCAGCCACAAGCTGGGTTCTACTCCTGGGTCCACTGATAAACTCAAGGAGCAAATGTCACTCGGAGGAAGGTGGATCCAATCCACTGTTTGGCTTAAATCCCTCCTGGCCAGGCAGGAGACGGTGTCCATAGCTGGTGGCTGTCCCCAGCTCTGTCAGGAGAACCTCAATTGGGGGATAGAGTAGAAATCAAGACAAATGGAAGGGTGAGGAGTTGGCTCAGCTAGTCAAGTGTTTGCTGTGAGAGGGTGATGACCTAAGCTCAGATTCCGTGGAAAGCGTGGTGATGTGAGCCTGAAATTCCAGTCCTGGGAAATGGAGGAAAGAGGACCAGGAAGGACTGGCCGGGTGGGTGAAGTCCATGTTCAGTGAGAAATCTCGTCTTAAAAGATAAGGTAGAGAGCAAGTGAGGAGGATGCTGGACACCAGCCTCTGACCCCCATGTGTAACTGCACAAGTGCAAGCACACACCTCGTGCACACACACAAACATGCATATATATACACACACAAGTGGAGACTAAGATTGGGCACAGCTGCTGCTTTAGGGCTAACACAGTACTGTGGTTTCATGACTTGTTCTAGGTTCCTGCTGTTGCTGTGACAAAATACCCCAGCGAGAAGCAACCCAGGGAACCAAGGGTTTACTTTTAGCTCACGCTTCCAGGTTATGGTCCATCGCTACAGGAAAATCACAGTCGCAGGAGCTTGAGACAGCCGGGCAGTTACACCCACAGTCCAGAGCAGAGAACAAATGAGCACACACGCTTGTTTTCTTGTCTGCCTGCTTGTGCTCAGCTTCGTCTCTCCATTCTTACACTGCCTAGGGAGTGGTGCCACCCACAGTCGACTGGGCATTCTTACGTTAATTAATTTAGTTAATCAGTCCCCCAGACAGGCCCACAGACCAACTCACTCATCCAGACTCTCCTCCAAGATGACTCTGAGTTGTGTCAAGTCCACAATGAAAGTTAAGCATTACAGTAGCATTTACAAGTTTTTACAAAACTTACTGGAAATATTGACTCTAGTATCTATTTCTTGTTTCTTTTGCAGATCTTGTGATAACAGATTGATCTGTCCAAGTGTCCCAAATCCCACGCTAGTGCGTATTCTATCACCTCACGGCCCCATTTGTTAACCTGGACTGGATCCTGGAGCCCCTCTCATTAAGCTGGTGGCTGGGCAGAAAGTGCAGGCCGTGGAGATTTGGACAGGTGGAGTCTGGCCCTCCTTAGCCTCTCATTTTGTTCTTTGCCTTGATAGACAGGTAGGTGTGGCTAGACTCCATGTGTCTGTGGGCTTCAGGCCCACATCTGCACTTTCTGAAACACCCTTGGAATTCTGAGCTTGTGCTCTTGTGAGGAACTGTGTCCGTATATATTCAGGACAAACTCATGAAGGACCCCCCCCCCCCCGCCCCAAATCCTACACCTCCAAAAGGAACCATCCGCTTCTAAGGGGTGGGAACCCCTTCTTCTTATTAAAACCTTGTAGATTTAAGAAACCACCAAGGATGTGCAAGAAGGGCCTTTGTCTTTTAACATGCATGGACTCGGAGATACCCACCCCCGACTAGTAGATCTGAGGGGGCGATCCTCAGCCAGCCCCCCCAGGGTGGGGTTAGGCAACCATGTAGCTGCCAGCTGGCCCTCAGCCTTAGATTGTTGCCTCTGTGTGACCTGAGCGGCTGCTACAAAAGCAGCTGGCCCGGGGGTCACTGCATTACTTCTGCATAGTTCAGCCCCATTTCCAGCAATGAAAGTTCCATCAGAGCATGCGTCCTAGGAAGGGCATGTGGCTGGGGCCATCTGCGTGCCCTGCAGGCTTGCTCCTCCCCCTGGCCCCACACAAGCCTGGGCCTCACATCCATTCAGGCCCTGCTGTGTGCTGGCTGTTTGCCTGGCTGGCCGGGCCCATCTGCTCATACTGATTTTGTGACCCTGACCCCAGCCCAGTCCCTGCATGCCTCACACTGTGTGTGGGGCCCTCCTGAGGGTGACAGACAGGCACAAGGGAAGCAGGAAGCACAAATGAGCCCAGCATGGGGGACTCTCAGTTGCTTGCTGCCCAAGCTTGTCTGGGACCCTCCCTGGGTCCCCACCTGCATCTGGTTGAGTCAGAACCCAGGGACTCACTTCTGAATCCTGTCTACTCTATGTGGTTGTGAGAGGACTTTCCATCAGGCAGTCATGGGACATGCCCTGGGGTAGCCTATGACATGGCCAGTGTGCTCTCAGCTTGCGTTTTCTTTCTCTCTGTGTGTTTGTGTGTGTATGGGTACGTGTGTGGATACATGGATGCATGCATGCCTGTGGAAGCCAGAGGACAAATTTAGTGTTGTTCTTCAGGCACGCTTTGATGCCTCCTCCTCCTCCTCCCTCTCCCTCTTCTTCACAGAGTCTCCCACTGGCCTAGAACTAGCCAAGTGGGCTAGACTGGTTGGCCAGTGTGCCCAGGGATCCTCTTGTTTCCAGCGCCTGCGGAATTGGGATTGTAAGCAGCCACCATTGTGCCCAGCTTTTCCATGAGTTCTGGGGACTTGGAGACCAGGACTTCATGCTTGGAAGGCATGTGCTCAGCTGGGCCACCTCCCCAGCCCCTTGAACCTACAGTTCTTACACACGTCCCTTCCCTCCAGCACATCTTTTAGCCTGTCTCCAGGTTTCTCCCTTGGAGGGAGCATCCTAGGTCTCTGGGCTCCCACACCTGCCCTTGGCAGCTCTGTACACCATGGGCCCTGGCAGAAGACCGGAGGGGGAAACAGCCTCTCTGAGAAGGCTCAGCTGCACGTGGGGGCTCACTGATGTGCCCGGAGTCAGGGACTGAGGACTTCACCCTGCTCTGTCAGAGATGGCAGACAGTGCCAGCTGAGGGTGATGTCAGGTATCTGCAGAGAGTGCCGGAAGGTGAGGCGGGGCATCGTGTAGAGAAGCTTTCCTAGCCAGAGCAGAGTTGAGCTGGCAGTCAACAGTGATAATCTCACTGGGTGTGAGGGGGAAGGAGGGCAGGGTGCTGTAGAACATGGCTGTGTCTCCTTTCCCCAAACCTAGGTTTGCTTGTATAGCTGGTGGCCCCGTCCAGGGGTGGGGCATGCTGACATCTCTGCCCAGGATGAGACAAGGCCCAGAGTATCATGAGGCTTGCAGGCGCAGTCTGTTCCACGGAACCTTTGTGTACAGTGCGGTCTGTAGCCAAGGCTTGTGGGAAAGTATATTCGTTCCGGCGGCACACCGAACCCTCCATGCATAGTCTAGCTAGACTCTGACGGAGTGTGAGCGTAAGTGAACCTGTGAGAGGACACATCTGCTTAGCTCCCGTCTGGGTGAAGAGCTGCACCCATCCTCTGCCATGCAAAATGCCGTGCACCGCAATGGGCAGAGCGCAGCTTCACGTCAGAGAATCCTGGCGGACCACGCCACCCGGAGCTTCCCGTTGGAGGGTCTATCAGTGATACAGGAGGCACCAAAGACATCATCGTGTGGTGGTCCCTCTTGATTTGGCTGCTGAGTTTACATGTGGGGGCTAGGGAGCCCAGAAACACCCACACCCAATGTGTGCCTGAGCCGACCGGGAAGGGTGCAGGACATCCATCGGAGGGACAATGTTATTAGTCAGCTTTCTGTCACTGTGACAAAATTCCTGGAAAATAATCAACTGGAAAGCCGGAAAGTCTTCTTTTGGCTTCTGGGTTCAGATTTCAGCTGTGCTCCTGCGGTGAGGCAGTAGCGGCTGGTGGGACAGAGGCACTTAACTCCCGGGTGTTGGGAAGCAAAGAGATAGACCGCAAAGTGTAAGGGTCCCAGAAGTCCCTCCCACCCGGGCATGCGCAATGACCAGGCATGCGCAATGACCTGACTGCCTCCCACCAGGTTCTACAGCCTTTCGAGTCTGCTGTTTCCAGATAGCCCACCGAGCTTGTGACAAGGCCTTCAACTGTGAGCCTTTGGGGGACACCAAAGTCTCAAACAGTAGAGGTATAGTCTGCACTGTAGCAGGCCCCGAACCCTTACAAAGACACCGATTTCAAGGAATGGCAGTGCTCCAGGACGCTGCTCAAGAATGATTTCAGATTTGAGGAGACTAAAATGCATGGTTCCTGAGTGTGCCCCACGGTTCTGAACCCGGGAGTCCTTGAGACGATTCACAACATACCAGTGTGTGCAATCAGATAAGATTGGGTACAAGCACCGTTCTGATGGGAATTTCCTGAGTGTGATGATTTCATCATGGCTTGTAGATCTTGAGGGAGGTCCTGTGACTGAGAAACGGAAGTCATGGCTACGTTTCTCAGATGGGTAGGTAGGCAGAAAACATGTATCTATATTTGAAGATGAGACCCAGGATAAAGCAAGCATGAAACAGAATCTGGATGAGGGGTCTGAGGACCATCTTACTGCTCACAGCCTTGTAGGATCCCCTTCTTTCCCGGGTGACATGGTGGTGGGCCACACAGTGGGAACTGCCCAGCGTGTGATTTGTGTTTGAGGTGTTGCTGGGTCACACACTTAATTGTCCAGTGTCCTGAGATATGGTCTGTGTTCTGAGATCATTGTTAGTCACATGAGAGGGTAGGAATGCATCCTGGTGGAGGTCTGTGATGAGTTCAGGTGTTAATTCAGGCTGGAGGTATAGCCCAGACATAGATTGTGTAGCTAGCTTGCGTGAGGCCCTGCATCTGATCCCCAGCACCTCCAAATCTAAACAACCGCCAACCCTGCTGTCACCATGGATCAGATTGGGTACACCAAAGGGATCACTAGCCCTCCTCATGTCCTCTTCAGTTCAGAGGTGGCCCTGGCCTTAATGAGTCTCATGTTTCCCCACATCTACCACTGCCTAATGGTGACATTCCCTGAGTGCCTCACAACATCCTAAACCTGGTACGTACCAACATAGCTCCTTACGTCACACTGCGGCTGCCAGCTGTGATTTATGTTACCCAGTGAGTCCAGCTGGGACTTCGCTCCCGGCCACATGTCCCTATTCTTACGTTTACCTTCTCATTCACACACCTTCTGGAGATGTTTCTTTTTGGTGTATGGCATCCCCCCACCAGACTTTAGTGTGCTCCCCCCACACACCTTAGTACAACTGACGCCATGATGGAAATACCACTGAGGCCTTAAAACCCAGCACGTAGGCAGCATCACTTGCCAAAACCAGGACAAAGGCCTGATCCATCGAAGTCTGTAGTTTGGGGAAAGTCCCTAAATGTACTGACCTTGCCTTTCGGCTTCTGTATTCAGCTTCTGGCTAACTGTTCTTGCTAACTGAAGTGTGTCAACCCAGGATGTGGTTTTTGTTCTTAAAAGCCCATCCTGAGAAAGGCTGGGACTGCACTCGGGTCCAGAACATCCAGTGCAGTCTCCAGCCGGCTAATGAAGACTTTTTACTGGCTTAAACATGAATCTTCTCTGGTGGCTACTCCACAATGTGAGGCAATGTTGGTTCAACCCTTACTTAATATAATAATTTCCAGATCAAACCCTTTTCCTAAAAATTTCATTTTTCTTTATAGCTGATAAAATTTCATTATGTATGTGTCCCACAGTTTCATTATCTGAGGCAAGGGAGAAGAAGTTTGGGGAGGATCAATAAAAACAGGTTATGTTTGAACACCCAATACTTTGTATGCTAATTTAAGGAAGACTGTATAGGGCAGAGACCCCCATAGGAGAGGGAGGAAGACAAGGCAGGATGTGAGGGGAGAGACTGTGTGCACACACATGGATTGGGATGTTAGGGGAGA
>CABHPQ010169290.1:0-46116 GCA_902168405.1 Peromyscus aztecus
ACATCCCACCAGTGTAAATGCCCCTCAAAGAAACTCTGTCCTCTGACACATGACTCTTTGTACGTTGTGATGAACTTACATATTAAAAAATACTAGATGTGTCCTGTTTGGGATTTTAGAGTTTATCTTACTCTAGCATGGAATGGGGGTTGGGACTATTGCTACTTATACTTAAAAATAGCAATGTCATAGTTTATAGAAAAACTATATTCATTTGTTCTGAAGAAATATGAACATTTGTGTGTTTTTACCTCAGTATAGGAAAAACTATCTAAAAGGTAAAATTTTAAGTCTGGAGTGTTTTGAGTTTTTGCTTGTGTGTTTGAAGTTTGTAGATACTGATATTCAGACGAAACTCATACTTAGGTTCAAACAGCTGAGAACCCAAAGGGACAATGAGTAGTGTTTCTTCCAGAACTCACTGATGCTGTAAGAGAAGGGTAGTGCAAATGGAGAGAGATTAAGCTGAAAATTTGACATCAGAACTCCAACTCAATTGTTTTTCTTCTTTTTCTCTCTCTCTCTTTCTTTTCTTTCAAGTTATAGGTGCACAGCGAAGGCGGAGCCCCAGCGCACTAGCCATTGAAGTATTTGAAGCACATCTGGGAAGCCACATTTTGCAGGTACCCCTAAAACATCTTCCTCCCATCTTATCAAGAAAATCTCATATTTGTAATCTTCTTGTCCATGTTTTTAATTTCAGATACATATTTGACCACTGTTACTTTATCTTGGAATTTTTTTTCTCCTTTTTAGAAAGCCATTCCCTGAGAGAAAATTAATGAGAAAGGGAGGGCAAGTATTATCTGTGCTGTAATAATTTAGATGAATTGTACTCAGCTGATGCACAGTGTGTAGTGACGGGCTGTTCCCAGAGTGATCATGTGTGTGTCCTTGGAGCTACATATTGCTTTCCAAAGAGCAGAGTTTTGTTGTGAAAGTACTGTGGCATTTGTGTGTGTGTGTGTGTGTCGTCAAACTTCAGTTCTTTGCTTGAGTTTGTATTTGTTAAATGCTTCCAGTCCCAATGTTTGCCTCCTCAAATTAGAAAATTGCTTAGTGTGAATTTTTAAGCCTCTATTTAAGTAAGGGGCTCTAATAATAATTGGTTTTGCTGGCACATTTCATGATAAATAAATGGGAAAGGTACTAGGATGAGGCTGTAGTTCTCTAGTGCAGAAGAAAATCCATCCCTGGCTTGGCATTTTACTTAACTGTCTCACTATCATCTTAAGATTATACCATCTGTTTATTGCGTCCACCTTCACCCTTGAATTACTGTTCCACCTTGTCCAGAATAATGTTTAGAAGATGTTGTGATGCTTTCTAGATTCTTATCCGTTCAGAGCTAAGCAAAGGAATAGCCAGAAGATGGCCCTAAGTAGCGTTGGATCTAGAAGGTTATCCCCCTAAATTTTGTACACTAGGAATACATTCCAAATTTCTTCTTGAGAAAAGTCAGGTGTAGTCACAGCTGTTAATTCTCTAGACCCTTGACTGATAGCTTGGGAATCCTCCCCCCAACCACCTCCATGTGTGTTCAAAGGAAATATTCTCCATCCATCTAGATTTACAAAGTCTACTGGGTCAAGGAAAGAAATGTGTTCTCTCACAGGCCACCTGCAAGAATTTTGTTGTGTGAAAAATCATAGCCTACAGTTGAAAATTTAAGGCACTGCAGTGTCTTGCCTTAATTTTGCCAGAATATTCTGTTTCTGATTCTCATTAATATCTATTATTATCTCAGAAGGGGTGTTTCTTGGAGCCGCCATAATGGAAGCTGCATACATATTTAGAGTTACCTTCACAGTAACTCCATGTTCATTTTAAGGATACAGAAAGATCACATTTCTCTTTAGACCTTCTGATTTTTATCTTTTTCTTTCCTGTACATGATTTGTTCAGGATTGGGATCTCTATTACATGTTCCATATAGACTGGAATAAATATATTATTGGATTCTTTTGTGATACAGGGCTGTTGCTACTTAGATTCTGATACATTCAATCTTATACTTAGTCATTGAGAGAGTAGTTCAGACAGTAGCTCTAGATTATTGTTTTCTGAGTTCAAAGTCCTTTACAGGGGTATAATTTAGAAGTTGCGATTAACTTAAAACTAATGGAACATGTAAGAGTTTGGACTGATTGTAATTTGGTGTAAACACCTCATGTAGGGAGACTATCCCAAATATCTGCTCAACACCATGTTTTACTTAGAGAACAGGGGCTTGAAGAGGAGACTGTTGGTTTCTCATGACTTTTGGTTGGTTTATATTGTCCTTAGACACCACACTATAAGAGAAGCCTTTATAGCTGGATATTACTTGGGGGAGACTGAGCACAGTCATGAGCATGACCTAGAAATCATGTTACATGGAGATCAGCGAAGAACCCAGAGCAACTGGAGAACACATAACTTAAAGAGGACAGTACTACCCTGTCTGTGTATTGGAAGAATTCAAGAAAGCAATACTATGCTGACAGTGTCCTCAGAGCACAGTGGGGAAAAGGGAATGAATGCAGATTAAAGTTAAAAAAAAAAAACACTCTCTTATCATAAAGGTCCCAGATACACCTGTCCACATGTGAACTGTTTGGAGATATTGGCTTTAGGGGGATAGATGGGTGGCTTGATAAATACCATCAAGGCCAGATACTCAAGCACAGGTGAATTATCGGATCTTGAAATTGCCTTGGAAGTGAGAGCTTCTCATATCATTTGATTTTAACACGGCGGTTGTGAGTGGAAGAACAATGTAAGGGTCTGTGCAGAACTTTACAGTACTAGACTTAAGGGTGGTCATAGCAAGAAGAGCCCTTGTCAAGTTCTCTTTAGTTATCTGCCCAACTAGCAAGGAAATCCTCTCATCCACAGATGAGTGTCAGTACCACAGCCAACAAAGTATCAGTGTTACAAAAGCTTAAGATGGCTTCATATATTTTGTTTTGAAAAGATCTCTGGTAGACTCATGGATTGGTAGAATCTTTAGAGAGTTCTTCCTTCCTTTCTGACCCTTCCATCCCATGCAAACAGTTGACAAAACGTCCTGCATTCAGATGATAGGTCTTATCCCTGACCTTACAATTTATAGTAATTTACTGTCACACCAGAGTTTCAAACATTGAACAGGAATACAAAATTCACTACATGGGGCTGTTGTTTTGAATTAGCTTACATTCATTTAAGGGAAGGAAATGAGCTTCATAAAATGAGAAATGTTATAGTGGTTGAGTATAGTAGGAATCTGAATGAGCCAAGTTCTAATTTGCCCATAAGACATCAAAGATGGGATCTCAAAGTTGTTGATAAATGTCTATTAGGCAGAGACAGTAGAATAACATTCCAAGCAAAGGCAACATGACATGCAAAGAGATGCAGGCAAATGCTTGTAGGCCTCATTTGAAGAACTGTTGTGATGTTTGAGATGATGGTCAGCTCACTTGACCAGGAAGCGCATGAGTGGTGAAGGTGGAGAAATCATGCAAATGACGTGTTACCAGCCCACTGAGCTAACCTAGGAGGTGCAAGTTCCATTCTCTAAATAGTGATGATCCTGTGGGGAAGGTTTTTATGCAAGAAGGAACAAGGAAAGGTTTAGGCTTATCAAAACACAGTATCTAGGAGTTTGGGAGTTGTTAGAACCTGATATGAAATAGTCCAAGACAGAAAGTGAAGATGTCTCTGAGGTAGAGCCCTGTGGATAGACAGGAAAGTATAAAACTGAGACCGTCATTAGCACATGGACATTAAGGACAAATGAACATGACAGGGTTGATAACACACAGACCCTATAGGTTAAGGTAACCTTATCCGGTGTTCCCTTTCCTTAGGGTTTTTGGAAGACATTTTCTCTCAAAAAGCAGAGTTGCTACTAGGTAAGGAGTTGAAATTCTAGGCACAATCTTAGTTTAAAGCACTATGGAGCCTAGGGTTGAAAAGGGGAGTGGGAATTCAAAACCAGTAGCGCCTAGATGGCTGCTAATTATCATCAAGGGATGGAGTGAAGACCTGTAGAAGTGATCCGGAGGAAAAGGAGAATAAGGAAAAGCATCTCTAGTGCATGTGGTCTGCCAGATATGAGGCAAGGGAAAGATGAGACAGGAGGAGGCAGAGGCAGGATTTGATCTTTCTAAAGAAAGGAATTCTAATAACCCCCAGGTAGAGAGAATTAAGTCCTTCAGTAAGAGAAACACTCAGTGGTTTTGTCCATGGAAACCATTGCATAGAAGGATGAGGCATGGAAGGAAAGCCTAACAAGGTCTAGGGAGGAAAGACGAGAATCTAGATGGTTATGGTAGAGTCAAATGACAGCCGTGAAAGTGATGTCCAGGTAAAATAGTTTTGCATGTGGTGAAAATATGTTTGTATGTTAAGGCTCAAGGATCAAGCACTTTTTGAGTATTGGAAACTAACTCTATTTCTTTCCTTCTTTATGCAATAAATATCTCATATTCCTATCATCTACCTGTACTGAATCATTTTCATTGTTATCCATATATCAGCCAAACATCATATGAATGTTTCACAGTTTATTTAATCAGTTTCCTGGCATTGGATATTTTGACTGTAACTAAAAATTTCTACTGCAAATAACAACTGTTGTGGGCACAAATGTGCACTCCTGTGTGTGTGTGTGTGTGTGTGTGTGTGTGTGTGTGTGTGTATGTGTGTGTGTGGTGTGGTGTGTGTGTGTGTGTGTGTGTGTGTGTATGTGTGTATGTGTGTGTTTCAATTATAAAAGTATAGTCCAGGTGGGTAATAGCATGAATGTATTGAAATTTTGCTAGTCTCATATATTATGCTAACTTCCATATTTTTACATCATCAAGTTCTCATTTTATATACATATATATGTGTTTGTGTATGTATATATATATATATAGTGTCATAATTATGAACATTTTTAGAGTGAGGAAGCTAAGGCATAGAAAAGTTAAATAACTCAAGCCCATGTCTATTTGAGAACGAGAGTTGAATCTGGATCCAGGATCCTGCTACAAGGTTAAGATGGTACCCAGAGAACAATAAAGGCAATCCAAAACACAGTGGTAATGAAAGGGGAGAATTAAGATATTTATAGCTAGAGTGAAGTAGGAAACTGATCAAATTGTAGGGGTGAGGTCACTTCAAAATGCCAGTGTGGGGTTCAGCAAATGCCTGTGACTTCATCACGTGCCAAACCTCGGTGCTACCTGTGTCCGCAGCTGTCTCATTTAAGTATAGACCACGTACCTCATGGGGTTTAGAGATGAAGAAAGGCTTCTTTATTTTGTTTTGGGTGTGTCCATGCTGTCAAGGAAATAAATGCTTTGACTATATCAGCATTGTATTAATATTTAATATTATATTAATACAATTATTAACATTAATTATTTATAACTATATTCTTATATAATATAATATTAAATAATATTAATATGTTAATATAATTCACTGTATTTTTCTTTCAGGAAAAATACTTTGTGAACTTTCTTAAAATTTGATCAGATCAGTAAAATTTGTAAAGGGAAAAATTCTAAACTTTGTGATGATTTTGTTCTGTGAAATTCTCTCTCTCTCTCTCTCTCTCTCTCTCTCTCTCTCTCTCTCTCTCAGCATGTCTGATTGTTGTGTCTGATGGTTCAGTACTGGCACATGCAGGCAAGATTAAGGGCAGGTGTTATGTGGTGTGTACCTCAAGGGCCACTGTGCACAGAGCCTTACCACTGACTGCCACCACTAGAATAGACCCAGGGAACCTGCAGTTTTCTAGTGTCTTTAGGACGGAGGCATCATCCATGGGACAGTTGCAGGTTCATGGGATGTCAGCCCTGCAAGCGTGAGTCTGTGAAGGGGCCCAAGTCAAGACATGTAGTTTCTTTGACTTTTATGAGATAGATGGGAAGACACGTGTTGGAAGCTGAAGACTGCACATTTTATGGCAGGTCAAGTAAGAGTCCCAGCACTCTGGGAGGTCATTACAGGGACCTGTACCAAACACATGCACGTGACCATGAATTCGGCTCCTGCTTTTCAAATTCTCTTTGGGCATATTGTTCTTAATTATGCTTTCCTTCCCATAAAGAAGTATAAGCAGGCTCTCTTGAGGCAGCTCATCAGGTAAAGGGTGCCTGCTGCTCATGCCTGGCAATGTGAGTTCAATCCCCAGAACCCAAGTAGAGGTGGAAGGAGAGAAAGGCCTTTACAGAGTATCCTCTGACCTCCACACACACACACACACACACTCACACACACACACACAAATGAGTAAGAACTTTTTAAAGTACAAATGCTGTTTCTTTTTACTCTTCCAAGGTAGGGACCAGGCTGAATATTTACATTTCACTTCATCAAAATTAACACAACACAAGATACCAAGTATCATATTTGCAAGTCATAAAATTAACCACTGGAATAGCTTTCCCTCAGGTGCCAGAATTATGAATGGAATGCTTTCATTATCTGTATATTCTTAGCAGAGGGTTTGCTTTTTTTTTACTCTGTAAATAATGTTTATGTCATTGTTGTTGTGATATTACTTTTTCATGTTCCATATTAATATTGCTATCCTCACCTATAAATATTAAGATGATAAAATCAAACCTAGCACCTGGAAAAGTAGGGTACTCTTGCTTCAAGTAAATGAAGAACCTGTGCTTTTGGCAGAGGATGTCGTGGAACAGGTCTAGAATAAACTAATTCAGGATTTATATTCCAATTGTTTTCCATGCTTTGAAGTTTAGATAATAGAATGCACCAGAATCATGATTAATTGGTCCATCTTAAAGAATTGTTAGACAAATGAGAACATATGGTTTTCTGCCAGAAAAGTTTTTTTTTTAAAGTGGCAGATGTCATAAGGAAAAGTGTGTGTGTGTGTGTGTGCGTGTACGTGTGCATGTGGGTGTGCATGTGCGTGTGTGTGTGCGTGTGCGTGTGTGTGTGTGTGTGTGTGTGTGTGTGTGTGTGTGTGTGTCTTTGTTATAAGCTAAGTACTTTTAGTTACAGTACTATTTTACTCTCAGAGGTCAGCTAATCACAGAGGAAAAACTAAGGATTCTGGTGGAAAAAATACTGTGGAGACATAGACAGACACTTATAGCAATGTTGAGGATGGGCAGAGGATGATGACACTGCTGTGGTTGAACGCTCGCTCTTTCAGTCTCCTTCATTTCAGCAAAGAAGATTAAAAGGTCTATTAATACAAGTCAGAAATCTGAGCAAGAGGCTGGTGAATGGCTGAGTCACTAAATGTTGCGACACAAGCACGTGGGCCTAGCGTCATCCCCAGAACCGTGAACAACTAACTGGGTATGGTGACACACAACTGTAATCCTAGTGCTCGGGAAGGCAGGCAGGAGAGTCTCTGCGACTTGGCTGGCTAACCAGCCTAGCGTCATGGCCAGCTCCAGGTTCAAGGAGAGACCTTGCCTCAAACCACAAGGAAGTGATTGACTGAAGAAGGTACCCAGTGTGGGCCACTGGCCTCCCCAAACCAGGGCATACCCATACATATCAAACAAAAACAAAAAGCGTCTGATCAGATATCTAAGCAGAAGAAAGTGATTAAACCTGCAGTGTACCAAAAGCTAATACAAATAGACCAACTATGATTGTATTCAGGTGCTGGCTGCTTAGTCAGCAATCCAGCTTCCTCTGGAGTCACATTTTCAAAGGGACTTGTTGAGAGTGACATTAGATATACTGCTTTATTGATGAGGCGGAATGTCATCTTTGTTTTACTGGAACCTCTAAGTATCAAACAAAGATCTGTGGGAAACTACGTCCTCAGTCCTGATTGTTCCTAGTGAGGTGGTATCTTGCTGGACATAAATGCTAAAATAAAATGATTTCTAATAATAGAGGCATTCTGGATTAATCCCTTTAGTTGCGATAGGGTAAGTTGAGAGAGGTGAATGACCCCACAGTCTTGGTATGATCTGGAATGGTAAGAAAATGTAAAACTAAATATAGAAAAAGAGAAAGTTAGTGAATATATTTGCATATGCAAATTAGCTTAATTGATACTGCTTGCCTCTACAGGGATTTTTCATTACAAACTGGAGTGCTACATTGTTCAGCTCATATTGAGTAATTTAGTAACTAATGAGACCAGTTTGCACTAATTTGCATATGATAAATGAGCTTAATTGCAGTAAATAACTTGGAGGCATAATTACTTAATTTTCCTGTGTTGCACGGCTTTTAAGTTCACGTATGAACAACTCAAGATAATTTTGCATATTTAAATTAGTTGCTTTTAAATTTTCTTGAACAAAAAAAAAAAGAACACACCTTATCAATTGAGCTGTAAAACAATCGAAAGTAAGGGTTGCAGTACTTTTCTTTTAAAAGAAGAGGAAGAAAAAGCAGAATTCCTACCTCTCCTGTTTACCTCTCTCACATCTTTACCTCAAGTAAGATATCAGTTTGGCATTTAGAAAATGTTTTTAGTAGTCTTAAGTTAATTTGCAACTTCTCTTAGTGACTGGCCTGGGTTACTGGATTTGGGTGAGTTAAAAAAATTTGAAATAGGGCTTATGAAAGAGGGGTGACCTGATTGTTACCTAATTTGGCAAATTCACAATAAGGTGGTGGATTGGCTCTCCCACCTGCAGGGTGCAGCTCACCTTTGTGGCTTCTCTCTATTCAAAGACGATGTTGGTATGGCTCACCGAGCCATGTCTGGAAAACAAGTATTATATTTTATCAAAGTCTCTAGTCTCAAAATTGAAAAACTGAAGCACTTAAGAGTTGATATCAAACCATTGTTTCATTATTAATGCATTGCATTCAATGTTGTTTTAGGCTTAGAAAAATAATTTATTATTCAAAACCAACAGGCCAAATGAAAGTACTAGCCATGATTTTGAGAGTATATAGTTACAAAAGCTGAAAACCTGTCACTTTAGAGAAGTTGAAAACCTGTCATTTTAACATTCCTGCTTTAATTCATTATTTATTAAAGCAAAAGATGACATTAAAGCTGTTCGGTTTTTTTTTTGTTTTTGTTTTTGTTTTTTATAATATGGGAAAAGGTAACTCATGAAGCTTTGCTCTAAAAGCTCCCATACCACAGAGTCATAGAAAGCACAGAGTAAGTCAGAGTAAGGAGCTGGAGTAAGTACTAATGTAGTGTACTTGGACTGCAAAGTCTGAGTCCTTTCTATATGGCGCTCAGAAAGCAAATGGTTAATAGGAGAATGAATGCACAAATTTTACTCAACGCCAGCACCCAGGCCTGTCTCACATCCCCAGCTCAGTTGTCATCAGCATCTTCTGGGCACAGGAGAGGGTAGGCAGACTCATTTAATGTGAATTTCCTCATCCAGCCAACTTGAATTCACATCCCAACTGGCTTCTTTTGAACTGTGTAGATCTGAAGTGCACTCTAGCCCTCAATGCACCTCCAATTCTGTAAATGGAGGAAGCAGTAGTAGGCATCGTCTCATACCTGGGTTGTAAAATTTGATAAACATCTGTTGGTAGTTTTATCTCTGTGTTGGATAGTCTAGGATAATGTCTATGTTTTAAGAAATATGATAATGCCTATCAAGAATATTTTCAATATAGAAATATGAGAACATTATCAATAAAATCCTCTTTGGTGAAAGGATAATTTTTCATTGAATACAACAAAATTGGTTACATTATTAGTATTGGCATTAGGTAGTATATGCTGCTTCAGAGAAAAACATGGAAAATTTTACCTCAGATGACAGTCTTTATCTTGATAACCAAGCAAACTGTCAGAACAGTCTATTTAAAGGCAACTGGTAGAAACAGAGCTTGTAAAGAGATTCCAGAATCAAATTATCCTTTAGAATAAATGTAACTGGCTGCTATTCCTAGATCCTAATCTTTCAATTGCTTAGAAAAATGAGAACAACCCACCAATCAGAATTCCAGGAGAACTAGAAGGTAGATCCAGTCGCCACCCCTTGATGTAAGTTGTGTTAGCATGACATTAAGTCTTCATGTGACGTGCCCTATGCCTGCCGCACAGCATTCATCATCCGACATGTCAGAAAGTATCCATCCATGCTCTCATCCGATGGAGCATCCTTCAGAGGAATCTTGGGGTAGATAGACATATCATCTGGGCTTTATGGACCTTGCTGACTTTGATTTGCAGAATAAACATTTGCCATAATTTACGGAGAAATACTGTGAGAAGTGTGGGTGGATGATAGGGTTGGAGTTAACTTGCTGTGGAGGGAAGTTAGAGTTATTTGTCCAGGTGACTGAAACCAGAAAATGGGTCTTGGTAGTCACAAATCTAATTGTGTCAGGTGCCCTGGAAATGAGACAGCAAATAAGAAAGCAGAAAGCTTAGTCCAGCACTTATTTTCTGAACGCCTAATAAGTATCTGGTAGAAGAAAATGTGGTAATACAAAAATGAGTCATAGTTTTGCTTCTTAGTGACCCACTTTGAGTGTTGACTCACAGTAGGAAAATCGACTAACACAGTTCCTTTGGGGGGGGAGGGCGTGCACCTGGATTGCATTTCTGCTCTTCATTCTATGAACTTGACAAGCAACATCAACTCCTCACACGTCAGTTTCTAGAATCCCAAATGGAGATAACAATACGTCTTACTTTGCAGCAGGCTACAAGAGCTGCATGGAATGGATGGATATACAGGGTGCCTGCCTTAGATGAGGTGAACACCAGCAACCCCTTGCCACGGCCACAGGTTCCCACAGTCGATGCCCTTCACATACACCTTTTAAAGTTTGGTGTCATGTGAGTCCTCCGGGCGGGGCTGCGAGTCGCAGCTGCACTTTGACGCATGTGTTCTCTTAGCACAGTCTCACACGGTAGAGATTTGGAAGTGGAGACAACATTGACACTGTGACGGGCATGTCTTGATGGGGTGCTCTGGGGAGCGTGCTGTCTGTGAGGCATGGGAGTAGCGTTCACTCTGATTGAGGCGCTAAGAGTGAGTGAATTATTTGGAGAATAAAGTGAGATAGAATGACAAATATATGATCAGTTTAAAAATGAACAGATGTCTTAGAAAAGCATGATATTGGGCTATAATATAAATATGAATAGTTTTGTCACTTTTGGGGGGGGGTCGAGACAGGGTTTCTCTGTGTAGTTTTGGTGTCTGTCCTGGAGCTCTCTCTGTAGACCAGGCTGGCCTCGAACTCACAGAGATCCGCCTGGCTCTGCCTCCCAAGTGCTGGGATTAAAGGCGTGCGCCACAACCGCTGCCTGGCTATTTGTCACTTTTTATACATCTGTGGTGATGCGTGTAAGTTCTGCCAGTCTGTGCCACAGGACAGTGTTTTGCTTGGATTGGCATAGACATGATATCTGGTCTCTTGAACATTTATTTATTTATCTATCTATCTATCTATCTATTTGTTGTGTATGTATGCATGTATACAAGCATGTCATAGCACACATGTGAAGGTCAAAGTCAGCTGTCACATGTGCATAGATCTCAAGCTGTTAGACCTTGTGGCAAGTGATTTTACCCACCAAACCTTCTCACCAGCTTCACATTCTTTTATAAAAAAAATTTATTCATTCTTTATAAATTTCCTAGAGTTACATAATGCATTCTGATTATCTGTATTAGCTGGGAATGTTCTGAAGCAGGGTGACTCAGCTTATTTTCATGAACCAGGAACTCAAAACCCAGTCACAGGAGCCAGACTGTTTTCCCATCACAATTTACCAAACTTCAAATGTGTTTTGGACTCATTTAAGTTTGAGAAAGGATTGGAGTTGGGGCAGGGTACCAGTTGTGGGCATTGTGCCTCAAGCTAAGCTGATAGGCAGATACCTGTGAAAGCCTTTATTCAGCAAAAGACACTCAGAAAAAGTGGCCTAGAAGAATCCCATCAGAATTATTTTTTAAGTTATTAAAATCCGTAAATACAATAAGAGCTAAATGGAACATATAATTGAACAATTACACTATAATTTCACATCTGTAGTTTACATTAATAGCATTTTAAAGATGGAAAGATTACAATAGAAGAGTCTTTCAAGAGAAAGCGAGTGTGTGTGTGTGTGTGTGTGTGTGTGTGTGTGTGTGTGTGTGTTCAACTACCTTTCTAACTGTATAAAGTGGGAAGTGGGGAATGCCAACATCTTTCAAGATACCGGTAAAAGAGAAGGAAAGTTAAACCAAGTATTTGACTTCCTGGAAATACCAAAATGGAATTGTGATCCTTGCCTCTTTTAAGTAGTTGTGGGAGCCATTCTGATGTCAAGACCCGGGCTTCCACTGACAACGCTTACAGATGGTCTTCTAATTCTGACCTGGGTTAGACTATGCCATCAGCAAACACAGAAAACCAGACCCTTTAGGCACAGGCAAGAAAGGACAAAGGCACAGTGGGGGTGATGCTGTGGATCCCCCTCACACCCCGAGCAGTTGGTGTGAACCTGTGGGCTGGCCCAGGAGCTAGCCTCACCCAGCCTCCAGCTCTTTATATTATTGTCTGTCGGCTTCTTGTGAGTATCACCTTCCAGACATTTGCTAGTTTAGGATCTGTTGATATATGCTCGCCAGTTAAGGGATCTAAGGGATGATACTATTCTGCAGCAAAAATATATTTGGGGCTTTAGGGAAGTTAAAAGCAGTTGTTTTAGGTGGTTGAGCTGTGTAAAGAGTGGTCAGATCCCCACCCAGTAGAAGCCTGTGTGAGTCCCAGGAGGTCGACCAGCTGCAGCAGGGTTGTCAGGTCACAGGAGCTCCTTCCCTCGCTGCTAAACATAGAAAAATGCAAGGGATCCTTTAGGCCCTTGGGAAAATGCCTTTGAAATAACCGGCTCTCATGCTTCGCTCCGGAGTGCTGCAGCGACATGATGGTGTGGTAGAATCGGTCTGGGGTAGATTAGAGCAAGGCTAGACTTGACCTAAAGAAACAGAAGATTCTTTCTTTAAGAATTTTTCTAAGTAGGAAGTCTGTGAGTTCTACATAAATACAAAAGCAAATGATAATATCAATGACTACTTTAATTGCATCTTTAATCCATAAGGATAGTTCAATGACATTTTAAATTATACTTTTAGAATTGTAGTCACATAGGAGATAACACTTGGTAACTATTTAATAATGCATAGTGAGATCAGCTGTGTCCTCTCCCGAGATCCCATTTAGGTGGACTGAATATAGAAGGGCAGCCCATGATTTTGACAGCGTTTAATCTTCACAAGTCATTGTTGGGGCTCCCTAAATATTAAGCCCCCACTCAGGCCCTTTAATCAGTGTCTATTATCTCTACAGAATGGTTTAGTTCCACTGGAGTCCCAGCTAGACTGTCTGATTTTTTTTTTTAAACTGAGAATTGGCTTGTCTTAGATCAAACTATTGTAATACTGGCAGCTGACTAACCAGCTAACTACCATTGGTAATTCATCGCTAATCATCTAGTTGGGCCTTATCCTGAGACTAAGTATAGTTATGTTATTGGGGTGGGGGATATGGTACAGTGATATTAAGGTCCTACAGCTATTGGTAACTGGCACAGTTGGGATTTGAACCTTGATGGAGAAGTGGAGAGTGACAGAGAATGGAAGTATGGGGAAATCTCTGGCATTAAATTATTTTGCAGGAGAAGCTTTTCAAGCAACATACTGTAAGCTGTGGGTCGAATGGAAGCTGGAGGTATCCACTTTTGTTTAATAAAGAAATATTTGCCCTGAGCAGACAACAACATTTCAAAGCTTGTCATTTCGTTCCTGGGAAAGTATTTGAGGAAAATGACATGGCTCAGCCCTGTTTGCTGACCATTTTGTTGTCTCCTGCTGAGACTTGCCATTTCCATAGCCAGTGGGCTGCACTGAATCAGACAGAAGCAATAGATCATTAACAGAAATGGATACTTGGGGCAGCCTGCAGAGAGAAGGCACAGGAAAGTCATCTGGGGCCACATCAACCAAACCGCATCTAATAGAATCTCATGCCACTAGGTTTGGGGGTTAGCCTGATTTTCAGAGAAGCTTAGGGAGTTTTCAGAACCACAAAATAATGTCTCCCCCACCAAATACACAAAATTCATGACTAACATGAAAATGTAAGTGAGACTTACATTCATTTCTGTATGCTTTTCCTCGTAGTGAAAACAACTGCTTACAGCCCATTTAGTTTTTAAAATGCGTGTTTTATTTTCCTCCTTACACCTCCATTGGACTGAGGTCTCTAATACACATAGCACTAATCCAGACCAGAATATTATTATTTGCTTATCAATATCTGAATTTCTAGATTGTGTTCCCATGACTTGGAGCCTTGGATTCTTCCAGATTATTGTAATGGGGAGGTAGTGTTGAAAGGACAGGTTCTGTTATGGAGAACCTATTGTTTTATTCTCATTCTCTCTCTCTCTCTCTCCCTCTCTCTCCCCCCCCCCCCCTCCCCCCTCTCTCCCCCCTCTCCCCCCTCTCCCCTCTCTCCCCATTTCACCTCTTTCTCTCCTCTCTCCCCTCTCTCCACTTCTCTCTCCCCTCTCTCTCCTCTCCCTTCTCTCTCCTCTCTCCTCTCTCCTTCCTCTCTCTCTCTCTCTCTCTCTCTCTCTCTCTCTCTCTCTCTCTCCACTCTCTCTCTCCACTCTCTCTCTCCCCCTCCACCTCCCTCCCTTTAAATGTAGACCAATTTAATCAGAGCAGGAAAAGTACACATTCTGTTTAGGGACATTACATAAGCACCCACAGACATCTGACTAGATGAGGCTGACCAGATGAAGAATTACACAATATTCATATGCTGTTCTTCCTCCAGTTTATAATAAATTGATGAATCCTAAACTGAAGTTGAAGTGCAGAGGTGGAGACAAGACCTAAAATTCCAAGGATTGAATTTCAGCTGTGTATTCATATTTGTAGGATGTGTTTGAATTTGTCTACACACTGTATGGAACTTCAAATGGATCAATGATTTTGTCTTGAGTACTGGTGTTAAGACATCAGAAATACTGACTGATTTCAGGGTGTTTCCTGATCAGGTAAGGAAGATACTTGTATGCTGGGCCCCTGGTAGGGTTAGTATATTATGCCCCTGAGTTTCCAAGTGCCAATGTGAGGTGTCCTTCTCAGTCTGGAGGTCATTTTTTAAAAGCCAGTCCCATCACAATGTCATTTTCCCTTTCATTTTCTGATTACTTACATTTGGTCTGGTCCTAATTATGAATACCTTTAATTGCTTTATCACAGTTAGTGATTAACTGTGCCCAAGTCAAAGCTCTTTGAAAGACAGAACAGCTCCTTCAGAGGGCTTCACAGGAGCATACAGAGGGAAAGTATTAGACAGAGAACTAGAGGTTTTGCAGCTTGCAGAAGAATGTCAGCACCGTTCACATCTAGTAGACGGTTGCAGCGTTCAGAGACACAGGACTCCACAGAACCAGGGCTGGCACTCCCTCTGCTCATTTCTTGCACATTATCATTTACTGCATTATTTGCATTAATCCTTCTGCCAAAAGAGACTATTTGAAATAAGTACCTTCCAGCTATTCCCTAATGTGTAAAAATTTTAAAATACACTTTAAGATCAACACGATGTTCCTGAAGGGGAGCATGGGTGGGTTTGCCTTCCTTGTTTTTCACTTATACGTGTAAAAGAGCAGTGATTGAAATTGTCGTGTTTCCTAAATGGCCAAGTTTCAAAGGCTAGCTCTACACGATTTCTTACTAAATATCTTGGCAGTCTAGTCATTGTGCACAGAATTTGAGAAGCAAGACCTATTGGGGACGTTGGTTATGCTCCATTTTAAAATGTTTGTAAGGCATAAAACAAGTATGGGCCAGAGAATTTTGTATTTTAATTCCCTGTCTACAGACTGGATAGGTTGTGAGATTTTGTTTTTGCGATCAAATTATTTTCATTTAAAGTAAGCACACAGTGTTATTTTAGTGTCTCTTTGTGGTGGCTTTTGAAGTGATGTTGTTGTGCGGTCCTTAATTGAAATCTCATCTCCATTTTGTGTTCTCAGAAATCCCAGTTTTTGTATGACAGTGACATTTTTCACCCAGGAATCTAATTGATAGAGTTCATATCAATCAAACAAAACTCATTTCCTCACTCTTTCCTCCCCTCAAGGCATGAGGCCCACACTGGGACTCTGAGTGGAGAGATTTCTGTCTGTTGGTGAGGAGTCAGCGCGATCTGGGGAGAGGAGGGTCCTTGCGTTTGGAAAGCTGGTACAGGCAGGCGGGAGGACACGTCATTGTTAATTTATTATCAAGTTAGCTCTCCTCCCTGGAGGAAGGCTTTGGCATTTTTAATCTTTGATGATTCACACTTGCCAAGCATCTTTTTTTTTTCTTTCTCATTTTGTTTCTCCCAATTGGAAGGAAAAATTCATCCAGGGACTTGCTTGCAAAGGAGCAAGTGAGGAGAGCAGAAATATGGAGGATGACCTTCCCTTGCCTTTTGGGCGATAAGTGCTTGTGACAGACACTATTTCAAGACTATAGTGAAAATGCCTGGAACCAGAGAAACTCATATCCAAATCATCTGCTCTGATGTATCTTCTTTTCAGACTAATTTCCCAGTTGGAGACCTGAAACATTTAAAAACTCGATTTCCCATAGCACTTTCAGACACACTACCCTGTTAGTGTTCGGTGGATTTCAAAGCGTGTCCCAGTAATTGAGAGTAGAAGGAATAAGCTCTGTCTTGATGGACTTTAGTGCCTGCCACTGGCAAATCAGGTGAGTTCCCAGAGTGCGGTGGGATTAGGCAACTATCTGGTTGACTGTTTTCTAACACACTGGCGTCTTGGCAGAACCATTGAGCACAGTGGGTGGCAGCAGGCTGATCCAGCAGAGAAGCAATCAGGTCTCACTGAACACTCAGCTGTGGGGCCAGGAAGGCGAATCTGACACCCAGATGCCAGCGCTTCGGAGATCTTATCTATAGAGTTGCACATATGGGGACTACATCTGCTCGGGTTGTGCCACCAGTCAATGTTCAAACCGGCATGGTTACCATGGCGCGAATAGACACCAGCGTGGTTCTGTGTCTGGGTCTTTTCTTGCTAAGACAGCTGTCAAAAGCAGGATGTTAGCCCCATGAAAGCAAATTTTCAGAGGAACAATCTAGGTACTTCAAGGATTCAAGATGACTTATTTCTAAATATTCACTTTAGCAAGGTGTGTGTGTGTGTGTGTGTGTGTGTGTGTGTGTGTGTGTGTGTGTTTGAAGATTGTGAGTATATGCATATGTGTACACATGTGTAATTGTGCTGTTTTTTTGAGCAGCATCATAGTGTTCCAGGAAATTTAGAATCAAATGGTAATGGAAACATATTTAAAGCTGCACACTGAAAAGTTCTTGATACACTATGCTGGCATCGACAGTTGTCTGCCAGATTTAATATAACAACTCCTCTCTCACGCATAACACGGGAAGTGACTCCCGTACATCAACTAGTGTTTTCCATTCTGACAGTAGTTTTCTTATCTCTTCATAATGGCTCCAGGAGCAAGCTGAGTGACCCCACATAAACCATACATGGTTTTTTATCTCTTTTGCTTCCAAGAATCCTTCAAAGGAGACAAGAGTAAGTTTATATGTTGGTATTATCTTAAGTTAATATCTTGAACCACCCTGACCAATGGGCAAACGTATGCACTGATGTCCAGTTTATGTGCCTCTTTCAATTTCAACTGTGTGTTTGTGAGGTCCTCTATCTTTATTAAAATCACCAATTCCTGATAGATACCAGGCTAGGTGTAGGAGAAAAGAATGATTTGTTATATTTGTGTTTCTCTGTGGTTGGGAATCATTTACCAACAGTTTGGGAGACTTTTCTTAGAATGCTCTGTTTCTTCTATTTTTAGATTATATTAACTTAACATTTAAGTTATAAAAATATGTACTAAGGCCCCACAAGACATGTTAGCAGGTACAGTTACTTGCCACTCAAGCCTGATGACCTGAGATTGATTCACAGAACAGGTGAAAGGAGAGAACCAACTCCTGCAAGTTGTCTCTGACCGCCACACTTGTGCCATGACCAATGCGTGCCCATGCTTGCTCACTTACATCTCATACACAGTAATAATCAATATAGTTGTTAATCTCTGAACATTGTGTTAGAAGCATACACATTTTAAAGATACTATATATCAGTGATTGTCATTCATGAGATTGAAGTCAGCATCCTTATGTACCTGCTGTTTTGTAACTACATATTTCTATTTCTCTTTTGCAACGAGATAATCTAGCAGAGGAAATTTGCACTCTTAGCATCAGCTTTTAAGGTCACCCCTAAGTGTGTTTTGACACTATTGGGTATAAGGAAGACCATAGTATCCCTATTGATCTGATGTTGAATGTCAAGATTGATAGAATTTGACACTTAATTTTAATGCTAAGACATTAATAGGACAAACAAGAAACCTGGGCTTCCAATCCCATGGCTCAAATCCAGAACATGGACTTTGGCTTCATGATGCTGACTTTGGTATGGCCCAAAATTTGACACATATTTCTACACATTTGGACTACGAACTTGCACTATTCAATATCAGAACAATAATGACACATTGAAACTACTTAGGGTTAAAGGACCAGAAATATTCATCTAGCCCTTAAGGCTGCTGGCTAAGCTTTTACACAAACAGTCTGGGTACTTGATGTTGTTTATTTGGGGTAATACTGGGCCTTAGTGAAAAACATAGGTTCTCTCCCATCCCCAAGTTCCCTCATGTTGACAACCCCCAAGTTCCCTCATGTTGCCAACATTCAGAAGCCTTCAGCTAGCCTGTCTTCCTCAGGTCTGACCTCCACATTCCAGTTAACAGTCTGTGGTATGACTGTACTTGTCTTAAGTCCTACCGAGAGAACGGGAGAAGGATGGGAGAGCTGTGGAATGCCAGGTCGTCTCCACCTCCTTCTAGTTCTCAGAGTGAACAATCAAGGTGGTGTCTGGTCCCCTAGCCAAGGTCCTCTGGTAAAGTGATGGTTTCTTCATTACTTCCTGAATTGAACACTAGCCTATCAAATATGTATTTATGTACTTGTTTACCTAGTCTGACACACTGAAATTAGATGTGAAAAATGTAAGTAGCTAGTTTTTATCCTTATAGTTGTGGATGGGGGTGTCAGGCAAAGAAGAAAAATATAGAAATAAGCAATTGTGACCAAGCTTGTCGGAAGTATATTATGGCTGTGTAGACTCAAGGACTGAAGAAAGCCAGTAAGGAAAAGGCTAGAAAAGTGCCTTGTAGGATCAGAGAAGTTACATAGGTGGTATGACCTTTCAAGGGGTCTATGTGGATGAGGATGTTTTAACAGGTAGAGAAGGTTGGAAAGATACTTCAGGCAGGGAGGTTGACATGGTCTTATGCTCAGGAGTTTGAAAAGACATAGAAAGTTGTCCTGTGTGGCCACAGCATGGGGGCTATAGAAAATTTGACATTAACAGTCTGTTCATTTAGACTCAGACAGCAGTTATTCCATGTGCCAGTACAGAGATAGGCTTAGGGGCTATGAGTGAGCAACACCTCCCTTGCACTGAAGAAACCCATCTTCACATAGACACAGACATTCCCATCGTGTTTCAGCAGAGTGAATAGGAGAGGGGGCTGGCGAGTCTAGAGAGAATAGCAGGTTAAAACCAGTCCCAAGTCTGGGGTGTAGACTTCACTTCTGAGGAACCAGAAAGCTACTTGTGGCTGATGCTGTGTTCGGAGTTAGGACTGGGGTCTCCATGGCAGGGTAACAGGGAAGGGACAACGGAGAAAGAGCCCAGTAGTGTTTGGGACAGCTGTGAGGAGAGAGGATGAAGCTGTCACTAGGGAGGAAATCGAGAGACTGCAATGAAGAGGGGCTGAACGTGTTTCAGAAAAAAATTCTATTCTTCTTCTTTACAGATTGGGACATTGAGTCTTCAGAAAAACAAAGATCTCATCCAAACACTTAAAAGATAGCAAGTTTTAGAGCTGATGTGAGGATCTGGGGCTGTGAATGGGGTTCCCAGTTCTGCCTTTGGCCTGTTTTATAGATTGGATATGGGAATTAAATAATGTAATCCATAGAAACCCCTCTGCTGTACTGTACCTGCCCAAGCATCAGAACTCGAGACCTCAGGCCTTTGTAACTGTTTCCATCACCGTCATCATTGCAGCCCATTTGTCCTGTGTATCTTCGTAGACCAGAGACTTGCCCCATAGCGTCCTGAGCCTCACAAACTGAATGACAGGCAGAGTTGCTGCAAAAGGCACTGTGGAGACTATAAAAAGACAAACATGTCCCTTTTAGACATGTAAGAAGCTAAGTCATGACAGTGCTCTAAAGCCAGCAAGCAGTCATCATGAAATCATTCATGATGTGCAGGTGTTGGTCATTTGGAACAGTTAGGGCAAACATCTTCTATCATGACTACCTTGTTTAAGGAATTCTACACGGATATTTCCTCTAAGGTGTTTTTAGTAGTTGACAATGTCGTTTATCTTAGGATCCCTTTCAACTCAGCTTTACTGTAGGGAAACAAGAAATTGCCCTGAAAATACAAGTGGGATAATGCATTCTGGCTTTGCTAATCACACCCACAACATGTGTGTCATTAGGAGTAAAGACAATATCTTATGTTCCATGGCAAGTGTAAGTCAAAGGACCAAATACCTCCACCCATTGTGTCAGCAAAGTCTTATACAAAATGGAGCTCCAGAAGTCCTTCCCCTCTCAAGGGCTTGGTGAGTCTAGAAGGGGCTGTGACTCAGGGTTGAAATCACCATCTTAATCTTGCAGAGGAGCTAATCTTAGGAGAGCATTAACGTGAATGAAGTACAGAGCTCATCTTGATTACTCATCCTGTGGGGGGGGAAAAACAGAGCTCGTATTTGGTTTTCATTTAATTTTGCAGCTAAAACATGATGAGATGTCTCACAGAAACTGTAGCCATCTTCCGAGTTGTTTTGTAAATGAAACACAAATAGTTTTCCAGTTAAAGCCCGTTATTTCCTTTCTTCACGTGTGTTCATACTAAGTGCTGGTAAAATTCCATTATGTTTTGACTTTAACATTAAATATTACCTTGAATATACACTTCCCAGCAGCCACGTTCTGATGTGACATATTGTACTGTTTGAAGGGTGTCATATGGTCATCTGTCAGCCGAATGTTGTTCCACGAAAAGAATTTTATTCTTCACATGTCATCTAGAATGCTTCATGTTTAAAAAAAAAATAAAAAAGAGGAAACAGAGCCATTTTCACAGAATCTGAATATAGAGAAATTAGATGCCGGCAGGTTTGAACTGTGGTAGCAAGAGACAATTGTCCGCTAAGAATATAGTCACTATGTAATATAGGTGAGACTTGCTATATTTCTGAATATTTTTCAATTTGACATGATCATGTTTCATAGCAGAAAAGAGAATGTTTCCTTTCAGGACTTTTGTACTAATATCTCCTGGTCTTTTTTTTTTTTTAATGTGGACATGAAAACGGGGTCCTGTTAGTTATGAGATAGAACATCATTTGCTCCCTGTCTCAGTCTGTAGTGAAGGTTGACTTAGGGCATCAGGAAAAGAGGGAGAGAGCAAAGAATAATTTAGCAGTCAATGTTTCTATCAGCAGCATTTCTTTCATCAGGAATTAACATGCTGGCCCTTATCCAAAGACACCTCATTCCCCTGTTACATTTTAGATCTGGTCCAGGCTGTGACTGCTCTGTAGAGCCGGATGAGGGATGAAGGTTTATCTGGTCCAGGCTGTGGCTGCTCTGTAGAGCCGGATGAGGGAGGGTCTGGGCAGTTTGTAGGTGCAGTGCACAGAGCATGTGGACATGGATGGATGGTCTCCCTCTCCCCATGTCTTCCTTCCTGTTAGTCTTTGCTTGGAACATACCTGACAGATTTTGTTTTAATGCTGGTATGTTGCCATATCGAATATATGGGGAAAGCCTGCCCTTGCTTATATGTTACATTACATTTTTAGAATCTAAACCTCATGCTGCGTTAAGAAAGGAAGGGTGACCCTGTCTAATTTTTTTTGGTCACTGTATTTGATTCATGAACTCTCTAGAAATTAAAGTAATTTATTCCCTTTTGTAAATTAATTAAAAGCTTTGGTTTTGTTCTCTCTTAAAAAACCATCAAGCCACTCTGTGTCTTTCCCTTTCTTTTATAAATGTGTGCTTTGGAATATTTGTAGATTTCATCCTTCAGCTCTCCTGGCGTTTCTACCATGTATCCCTGTGAACTACTCAATGTCCATTGAGCTAACATTAAAGGCAGTTCTCCAGAACAGAGGTCTGAAAACAGTGTGCCTCCAAAGAAGGCATCAAAGTTTAAGAGACTAGAGTAGGCATTCAGGCAGAGGAAAAGCTGAAGTTCAAGTTCTTTGGTCCATTTCCTTTCTTTACTTTCTTTTTTGTTTGTTTTGTTTTTGTTTGTTTTGTTTTTCAAGACAAGGTTTCTCTGTGTAGCCCTGCCTGTCCTAGAACTCCTTCTGTAGACCAGGCTGACCTTGAACCTGGAGATCTATGTGCCTGTGCCTGTGCCACCATAGCCTGGTTTTTTGGCCAATTTCTTAATTCATAACCAGCATTATTCATAGTACTTTATTCATATTCAGTCTGACTCGAAGGCTTTTCCCATTTTGATTAAGAAGGATGAAAGAAAAGGGGGGAGAAAGTGATATATTTTTCAGGATTGGGAAGACATTGTGTTGAAGTTTTTATGGTCAGAAATAGAAAAAGCGCCAAGTGAGGCTGGTGGTAATGACCTTGTAGTTAATCCTGTGAGCTGCCTTCTTGGCTCTTCCGGAATTTCAAAGAAATGTTCACTCTTCGGTATATTGATGGCGCCAAAAGGTGTTTGATCAGATTCCCAGATATTCTATTCTAAGTGTGTCAGATTGTAAGAAGAATGCATTGCATTTCAAATACGAGCATGAGTGCATTGATGAAGATGACCCCGACATCGTGTCAAAACATTTCCCCAAAACCAAAATCAACCACGGAAAGGTGTCCATAGCCAGGTTTGCGCACTTTGGTTAACATTTCAGTCTAATGAAAGCAATTTGAAATAGCTAAAGTTCATTTAAATCTGTGTACTGTAGAAGTTAGTTTGACTAATAGAGGCATTACGTCAATAATTTGAAGACATATTTTATTTTATTCTTATGAAAGACAAAATTATTAATAGCTTATTTTTCTGTTTGTAAAATACACAGTAATAAGATTACTCTATACATTTAATAAATAAATTTAAACCAGTAGGACAAGAAAGGAATTAATATTTACTGAGCATTTATAAGATGTTATATAGCTAACTCCTTTATATTCACAACCTCCCAATAAACTAGCTATTAGCATTCCCATTTCATAGATAAGAGGAAAAAGGTCAAGGTCACTTAGCTGGCAAATAACAGAGATAGGATCTGCTTCCAGGTCTTTCTGATGACAGTGGCTGCACTTTCAAAACTTAACACATAAATTTTAATATAATTAAAATGATGCAATAATAGTATCAGAGAAAACAAAAGCGCCGGAGCGCTGAGTTGAACTACAAGTGTGTCTGAGCTAATCTCGGGTCTCCGTATCTAGTGTCTTCGTAGGTGGGCCATGGCAAGAGGGCTCAGTGGGTGTTAGTGCCCGACACGCGAGCTGACAACCTGAATTTCAGCTCAGGAACCCACAGAGGAAGGAGAGAACAGACGCCTGTGGCTGTCTTCTGACCTCCACCATTGTGTCATAGCATACACACACACACACACACACACACACACACACACACCATGCATAATTTTTTAATTAAAATGTTACTACTTTTTAAAACTAGTAGAACATTCCGTTTTTGCTGTATTTTGAATACTTCCTTGTTTCCCAAAGAAGCTGAGAAAGTCCCAGAAGCTACCATACGAAGCTGTGGGGTTGGTATGCTGTTCGTTTGTGCGTGGACCAGGACAAATACATACCCAAATTTTACTGCTCAAAGAATCCTGTTCATCTCACTTCTCGTTCTCTGCCGATTGAACTTCGACTCCTTTAGCTCAGAGTTTTTCCTTCCTCTCCTATCCCATATCTTCTAGATTCATAAAATGTGAACTGGAACCCAGAGGTTTAAAATACACAGTGATCCTCTCATGACCATTGTCAGGAGTCAGGAGTTTGATTTATTGAGTGACTATAGGAAATAATATTTTCTGGGGAAAATCTCTAAATCAACCCCCTTGAGTCATCTTTTATAATGCCGATGAGAAAATTCCCCTTCTCTAAAACATTTTTCATAATTACTCAAAGTGAATGCACTTACCTTCTAAATTCTTTTGTACTAAATGACATGAAAACATTTTGTATATACTGGGGGAAATGAGGAATAAGAGAGTAAGGGCTAATTAGCTGATTGTTTATGACGCATGCCCATATCAAGATATTTCATCTAAACTGAGATATTAATTGATGACTTCCTTAACCCGTCAAAACAATATCTGTTGAGGTTAATTTTACGCTGATGGCTTAAGGGGTGTGTAGGGGGGGGGTGGTCACTGTGAAGCAAACTGGATAAAGAGGAAAGGATATGCCACCTAAATGGATGCCACTGATTAGCATCCTATGGATGACATGCATTAGCCAGAGAAGAGCCATTTCCACACCCCTGCAGTCTCCATGCATGTCTCCTTGGAACGTTTGCTCCATCTCTGAGGTCAGCTGCTTCCAGGTTTTCTGTGTTAGCTATCTGCTCCCAGTTACCTGTATTTTCGATCTGTGCTTTTCTCTTACTATTCCCAAAGAAGGGAGGGAGAGGGAAAACTTTATTTACTCATGTAACAAACTGAAATAGAGTTAATTTTCAGGGCTGCAGCTGAATTATTAGAGATTACTATGTTATAAATGGCGAAAGAAGGGCCCCTCGCCTGTGTGGTAATGCTGTCAGGGACCCCGCGGCTGTTGGCTCAGTTCATGATGTATTATACTGCTAGCATTTCAGTGTTCTCTGGGGAGCTCTGGTCCCACCATAAGGTCAAGAGTTAACTACTTGTATTTTAGCTGTGTACTGCTATCAATACTGCCTCTATGGAAACCTCACTTGACGTCATCTTTGAATCTCTGTGACTGTAGTCAAGCTTTAGTAAAAGTCAATAAGAACATTAGATTGTTGTCCATATTACGACTTGCTACTTCCTGCCAGCAATCTACCAATTCATTAGCAGAGAGTTTTGGAACTCTGGCTTGATTATTTATGCAGTCAATAGCAAGGCTTGTCTGCATTCATAATTGTTTGATTTTATGGCCTCTCCTTTAAACAAACATTGTCTATGGTAATGTGATGCCCTGATGGATGGGAAAGGTTTTGTCTGTGAATATCATTTAGATAATTAAAAATGACAGATGAAATCGCCCGCTGTCTTGACCTGTACTTTGTTCCCTCAGTGATGCTGAAGAGATGCTGATTGCTGTCAATCAAAACCCATTGGAGGTTTGTAAATTCTGGCTGCTGTGAACTCTGACCCCCACTGTTGATCTGAAATAGATAATAACCTTGAAATTCTATTAGAATTTAAAAACAGTTTTACTAAAGGGGCACACTATATATTTCTTTTCCTCTAGAACATTCTTTACAATATTGAAAAATTAAAGTAAAGTGCAGTGTTTAGCAAAGCTTAGTATAGCAAATCAGAGCAAACATCTTACTATGTAATTCCAGATTTCTGATTAGGACACTTGTCCTTGGACTTGGCACATTTAGTAAAACTTAAGGTTTTGCTCATTTCTTGCATTGTGCTTAGAATTTCTTTTTGCTATTTTTTAGGATTTCTATTGTTGAAATATTTTCATAACTTTCATGTATTATGATCTTCATATTTTAGTATTTTTTCATAGTTATCCTATGCATTTTCAAACTGTTTTCTACCTATCCACCAGCCCCTCAAAAAACCAAACCAATAACTAGAATTTTGAATTTACTGGAAATCCAAAGGCCATTGTTTACGTCTATCTAAAGTTCTCAGCAAACATCATCAAAATCTTAGGTCAAGAGATCAGATTGATAAATGCATTTGCCTTGCAAATCATTTTTCAACATTACCCAGATGCTTAAAATATATTCAGACGCGCCATTGCTGCTTGAAATATGCATGCAGGTAAGCAGTGATGGAGCTGAGAATGGAAGGGCCACATTTATCAATATCATAATCCTTATACTCCCCAACAGCAAAAAAAAAAAAATCCTAAGCAAATTCTACAGGCTAGAAATTACAACAATTAGGTGTTGACAATTTTCAGTACACTGGTTGTAGCAGAAGTCTGTAACAGCAGGGGCTATGCAGTAGGAATTGTAAATAGCAAAGATCTCTTGAAAGGTAATTGAAGTAGCATTGGTTTTTCTACTAGAGAAACTTCTGCAGCGAGTTTAATGAATTTTTGAAGAGTCATGTGAAGAGTTATTAGCATTGTTTTGCATTTTGTAATCAGCAGATACTTTAAGATAATATTAGTTCTGTCAGTGCCTCAGTCACAATGGAAAATAAACATTGTCATTTATATTTGGCGGTTGATGGAGGTATCAGCAGCATAACTCGCACTTCGTGTCTGAAGGTGTTTATCCAGAATGAGGCATTCACCATATAAAAATGATGCTCTTTCATACTTAATATTTTTTATTTCCGTTTTTTTAAATCTCGGCAAATAGTTGTAAGATTACTACTTCAGAGAGATCTATTGCTGCTTGATATGAAGAAATTAATATAATAAATATAATACACACACACACACACACACACACACACACACACACACACACACACGCCTGTAACAATAAAAGCAAAGACACTCCGTGCCAGGAGGTAACTTTCTCTGAGATTCTGTTCAAATATAAACATGGATATAGTAATATATAAAACTATTCATGTATCTATCATTAGAACCTTAGTTCAACTTCACCTTTTCGGTAACTCTTTCCTTGTTCTTTTAAGTTCCCTGGGATGCCTGATCTGATATTTTGGCATTCGCTACTACCTTACTAGTACATTCATGAATTCGTTCCCTGAGTCATTCAATTTGATATTCATTAATTCATGATTTCTAGAGACCATTTAGATAGCAGAAACTTTGCATGGCACTAGCTCCTCCTGCGTTTTCATCCTTGCTCCCAGCTACATTATAAGCAAATGTTCTTCAAGAACCAGCAGCTTCCTCATAGACCAGGTGGCACCGCCCTGGCTCTGGCTGCCTGTCCATGACTCTCTGCAGTGGCTTTGCCTCCCTGGACCATGGCCCCATTCTTGGGAAGCATCTAACTGGCTATGCCTTGGGTTTCTTCCACTCCAGTGTTTTGGGAACTAGTCAGAACTGGATAGCAAAGACCTGAAAGTTGCTGAAAGGCAGAGCTGGTGGATTGCTTCTACCATGGGTTAGACCATGCAGCTTATCTAGGAAGAAGGATGAATATCCGCTCATTTGAATCACAGCCATTAGAACCACTGCTGAATAAACACAAATTCATTTCTCTTTTGGTTTGGCTCTTCACCCTCACCCCTCCACACATGTACCCCCTGCCTTAGATGTAGCACCCCTTGACTTCACAGTGAGTATACTATCTGTGCTTCCTTCTACTCTGAGGCTAAAAGTGGATGATCTCGGTGCAAGGGAAACATCTTATTTTGATCTTTGAACTGCAAAATTCTCTATTGGCTCCTAGACTCATCAAACCCTATATTGGATAACTGTCGTTGATTTCAAGATTCATCTCATTTCTGCTAATATTCAAGCCAATTTCATCAGAGGTTATCACTTACCTACTGAAAAACTCTCTGTTTCTGAGCATTCTGTTTCCCTCTGTTCCCTGTGACATCATATTCACAAATCATGCATATCTTCTAAAGACTACAATTTCTTGATAGAGAAATTTTGTACACATTTTATTCAATTTCTTTTGGGACTCCTTATCATGCTTAAGGCACAGATGAAAGATTTCAATTGAGTATATTACCATAAATTCAGTATAGACTGAACATGTATGTATATTAATATATCCATGAAATGTTTTGAGTCTGATATGGCATGCACAACTGTTTTATTTATGAGACTTCAAGACAGAACAATATATCCTGTTGTTAGTTATTCCATGGGTGGCCTTGTTATATGCTTAAAACTCCCCCTTGGTTATATGATGTGGACACACATATTCAGTGAACTTTTAGAACACAGATTTTTCGTAGTGTGAGTGCAGTTTCTGTCAACTCCACAGAGAAAGATGAGGTTGGCATTGAACTAAGAATGCTTCCTCTTGCCTTTTCAAATGGTAACAATGACACCTAAGAGCCAAACCTGACCAGATGCGTGCCAGTTACAGATCCCCAACCCAGTGTTTATGGGTTTCTTGGGGGAAATGGCTTAAAATTGCAATTGTGCAGAAAAGCTGGCTTTCCACAACGTGCTCAGTATTTACTCGGTACTGTAGCACTCCATGTCTTCAAAGGGGCATTTTCTCACTTACTGTGTGTTGAGAGTTTTGTTTTCATCATCATCATGGAGAAACTGAGATTCAAAGGACTCATGGAATTTGTTCCAAGTCTCACAGTTCAAAGGCCACAGAGTTGAAATTCTGGCTTTACTTTCCTAAATAAAATTTGACCAAACCCAGGATTTTTAATGTTACCTCCTACTACTTCTAGGTTGCCTTGGCATGGCTGTGTTTTATTTTAAATATGTTTTACTTATCATGTACATTGGGTTAATAATATCAAAATCTGCTAATAATAGCGGTTTCACTATGGAAGACAAATTTTGTTCACATCTTAAAGTCTATTTCAGTTGCCTTCCTCCTTGCCCCTTTCCAAAATGTAGGTGACAAGTATTGTCGTATACATTTGGAGGATGAGAAAATGGAAGCAACTCATCCAAACTTAGGAGGTGTTGGAGGCAGAATTCCAGTCCGGCCAAGCCTCCATTTAAAGCTCGGGCTTTTGACCAGGGTACTTGGAAGCAGCCACGCACAGAGAGCAAAGCAGGAACTGGATCAGGCCATCTGCTGCCAGCTCTGAGCATCCACTTCTACATATACATGCAGGTTGGATGCTTATTTCACTGAATTCAATCTATCTGGGGGGTAATTTGTGTTTGGCTTCATCCTACCAAGTTCAGCCAAATAGATTTATACGAAGCCTCCAATTATCTTCTCGGCACACCAATGCCAAAAAAAAAAAAAAAAAAAAAAAAATTGTTGGGGAAAATGTTCTTTGCTCGGGGAATGAAGATTAAGAAAAATCAACCTACAGTGGCAGCCATGCCTCTGAGAGCAGGCTTTCTCCTACCTGGTTATCCAGTTCTTTTGAAGGTGGCAGTTCACACTGCTCAAATGAAAGCCTAATTTTGGAAGATTAGTAATCTTAAAGAAAGTTAAATGAAGCAATCAACAGGCCACTCTTCACAAAGCCTCAGTCAAAATCGCACTGTCCAATTCTCCTCTGCTATTGGGGAGATAGTTACTGATGCTTTGGTCCTAAAAAGTAAATGCTTTTTGGACCCTCTGTATTTATCTATGACTGAACTTTCTGTTATTTTCTTTAAAAACAAAAAGTATAGATAACCCTTCAGTGATACATTCTGAGTGTAGATTACTTCCTCTGCTTCCCACGGTAGCGAGCTTGCTCTTAGTAGTGTGCCCTTCCAGTTAACACAGATTTCTTAGAATACTTGGTGAGATGGGTACACAAGGTGGATGAGGATGTTTATTTTGCCAGTCTCCTTCCAGTGTTCTGTTCGTCTCTGGGTGTACTCTAGCCTTTAATAAGTACAGGTATTTTTAAGATGTGTGTGGCAGGTCTACAAGTGAAAACCTGTGAGGCACTGAAAGTCTGTTGTCCATGCATAGCACACGTCTGTTCTCTGAGAAGGATCTTTAATTTCTTTGGTAAAGTGTTCACTGTTTATCTTTAAGAGTTGAAATGGTTTTAGATTGCTCAGATTTATTTAAAACGCATAAGTTCTACACTTGAGCACAAAGTGATTTTTTTTTTTATTCTGAGGGGCTCCTGAGGTTATATTTTACAACAATATGAAAATTAATTGTGACAATAAAGGCCATGATTACGAGTCTTCCATGCTGTCCCACTGTGACAATTAGCTCCCAGTTGTTAGACCATTTAGTTACCAGAACATTAAGTGTCAGCACGGTCTTGAGTTGTACTGGGAATGAACTATGATTGAGACTGGTTGTGAACCCAAAGGACGCACCATCACGTTCTTTATTGGTTGAGGATAACAGTACACTTGAAGATAGCCCTGCTAGGTCACCTCTGAGAGACTTTAGGAGCATTGATGTCTATCAGGTAACTCTCCTCCAAGCTGTGTCCTAGGCCTTTGCTTTCCAGAATGATGAACTCTGAAAATAAGTTTATTGTTCAGGGAGAGTGTGACATTGCCAGCAGCATGATCAAAGTGGTCCTTCTTTCTTTCTTTTTTTTTTTTTTTTTTTCCTGGAGAGCATGGAGTGCTTGCCTTTTGCAAAAGAACAAGGTGAGGCAGGCGCCCTGAAAGGATGCGGGCTGTTTCCTAAAAGGCAACAAGGAGAATGAGGAAAAGCTTCCATTAAACTTTCAAAGACACATGTTTCAAACAGACTTGTTCAGCACTTACAGCCTCTGAAAGCGCTGGAGCTCTGGAGAAGTCTCTTCCCCACATGTGGGCCAGCACCTCAAAGCCAGGAGGAAGCAGACAGACCCCAGCAAGGAAAGAGCAGCTCACTGAGTCTTTTGTAAAATACTGTTCTGAACCCTTGATCGTTGAGTTCAAAGTTGGGGATTTTATTACTTATCCTACAGTAATGAGTGAGTTCTTTTTCTTGGAATGTGATTATGTTTATTGATATTGATTCTTAACTTACTATCTCTATGTAAAGACGATTTCTTAGTATTTGATCTAAATTTATATCAAAGTCCATGTCAGATGCTCTGATGCCACACATTTAACCCTGGGCTTGACTGCTAGTTGCCTGGGTGATCCTGAGCAAAATGCTTCAAATCTCTGTAGCCCAGCTTCTTCAACTAAAAAGTCAGAAGCAGACTGATTTTTACAATCTCAAAGGAAAACACACAGGATGCAAAGTCAGTGCTGTATATCCTGGCCAGTGTTTAAGTTTTCCCCCAAATCATGGCTTTTGCTAAAGAAAATTGGGGCTGATGAGTAAAAACATATTTAGTATTTCTGGTAAGTCTTTTGCTTATAATTTCATACATCTTTTACAATTATAAGAAGTTTTTTTTATAGCTTTAAAGATAGTTTTCAGGAATATCCTTTTAAAGAAAATGAGCCAGACATAAAATGACAAATAGCACATGCTCTCATTTATATGTAGAAGCTAAAAATTATTTCATACAACTACAAGAGAATAGTACCCACCAAAGGCTTAGAAGGATGGAGAGAAGATGGCTCACATGTTACAGAGGGCAGTTGAAAATTCATTGTGTGCTTCCAAATACCTGGTCAAGAGGACTTTGAAGGTTCTCAGCACAAATAAGTGATCAATGTTAAAAATGAAGGATGCCATTCACTGTGATCTGATCATTGCACATTATATATGTGGACTAAAAAGCCACACTGTGCCTTATAGACATGTATGATTATTATGTGTCAATGGAAATTTAATGTAAAAAATAAGTCATTGTAGAATAAATGTTTATAAATACTATCATACATGCTTGTAATTAAAAGGAACTAGAAAAATACCCAATTACAAGTACTTAAAAACTCAGAAATAGCATTCAAATTCTTAGCAAAGAAAATAGCTTGAGGGATCAAATAGAAAGTGTTTATGTACAAGTGTGGAAAGCCTGCTTGCACTGTAGCCCCATGTCATGTTGTGACTTGTTAAAGCCATGGAGAGAAAGAGTAAAAGACATTCTGCCACTCTCTGTGCCTATTTGAAATCTAAATTCTCACAGCATTCAGTGAAGGATAAGACTGGTGATTGGGTAGAAAATTAGAGGTATAGTCTTGCTGTGAAATTGTTCTGCCAGATAAATTAATGGATCTAATTAACAAAAATACATATGGCTCCAGGAGGAACACAGACCAGAATGTAGATAAACACCATAGGGAGGCTCTCTTAGTTCACCTAGAGGGCGGCTCACACTCCACAAGCCTTTCACCTGCTCTGGACCAGCCGCGTACAGGGATTCCCATCCAGTTAGCAACATTTGAGTTAGATGGGATGACTGCTGGTGTGTGTGTGTGTGTCTGTGTGTCTGTGTGTATCTATGTGTGTCTGTGTGTGTGTCTGTCTGCATGTGTCTATGTGCGTGTATGTGTGTGTGTCTGTGTGTGTGTATATGTCTGTCTGTCTGTGATGACGTAACTGGCTACATGAAGTATTTCTACCTGTCTAGGATGTCAGTCTTATCAAAGCTGACCTATGATTGAAGACTGTGTTTTGACCTTTGTCTTGTGGTACTCTTCTATTCCCTTAAAAAGAGATTCCCAAGTAGCCTTGTTAGACATTATATACACGAGATATTTCAGGGTGCAGTTATCACAGGTCTTTTGTGGTTCGCTTGGGAGTTAGCAGGCTGAGGCCGTTTTCAAAATGTTAGAAAATTGCCTTTCAGAAATCATTTTTCCCTTCAGAGCCCTATGAAAGCAGGTCTGTGTTACAACATAGGTACCCCTTACAGTATTGGTTAATTTAATTGAGGAAGTGGGCAAGTCTGTAAATTGAATTCCCATCTTCAAGCATTGATGGTCAAAGGCCACCAATCATAGGACAGGATGAGCAATTTACTTCCTTGTCGTGTGTATATTGCGGTCCAAATAGATTGACAGTCCATCCTTAGATTTCAGAAACTCCAAATATCATTCCCAGGAATGCTTCCTTTTTGTGTGTGAAAACTGGACCTGGTATTAATAAATAAGGAAGTGTTAAATTGGGGCATCCTTTCTTCCTGGGAGTGCCGTGGGGAGCTGTTCTGTGAGCAGCGTCATTATACTGTCGGTGCGGGCCCAGTGCGGGCCCAGTGCCCCACTGGAACAATGAGAGGTTCCTTTCCTCTCTGCAAAGGGAATATATATAAAAGGAAGGGGGTGCAGTGGTCAAAGGAGGGGTTGTTTCAGAGCAATGAGAGGCTAAGTTGGAAGTAGCAGGGGTACTCAGTGGATTTATGGAGTTAGAATTTTACCATTACATGTTTCAGTGTAGTAACAATATCACACAGAGATCCGGTCTACAGTTTCTAAAAGTGCTAGTCAGGATGTGGAAGAACACGCAGCTGGCTACCTAGCACCTGTCCAAGGCCTTCATTGCTGGAGGCATCAAGATCCCAGGGTGGAAGACCTTCCCCTATCTGCAACAGAAGCTCCCAGAGTGGCACTCAAGTAAAAATTGACTGTTTTGAATAAAAGTCATATGCTTCTTTCTTTCTTTCTTTCTTTCTTTCTTTCTTTCTTTCTTTCTTTCTTAAGTTGTAAGGACAAAACTAACCATTTCTTATGGCGTTGGAAAGACCACAAATGACCAAGGTATATCCATGCAAACAGAGATCCATCTGGAAAAGCTGTAGCCAGTCTTAGATCACTGTTCACCTTGCATTCTATTGCCTGGTAGATGTTATGGTCAGTCATGGAGGGTTTTTTGTGTGAATCTCAGTAATGTTGTCTGCCTCTACTTTCCTGATGCTTAAAAGTATCTTCAAGACCAATATATGCTCATTTTTTAATGGTGTGCTATGTGTAACAAGCTCTTCCCATAAGCATTATTATTTTTTAATCTGGAAGATCACATTTAAATTTTCAAGGGTCAATTTTTACATCTAACTCCTTACCAAACTTAGACTTGAAATACTGTGGCCATGGAGGAATATAGTGAGAAGCGCTCTTTGTGTCTCTAGCTCTCCTTTGGGGAGGGGCCTCTCCAGCTGAGGGATGTGAGAGCTCACCTAAGACCCTCACATCCTCTAGGATGGTGCTGGAGTCAGCAAGCAGGCCACTGAGCTCTGCAGTGGGGCCCGGGACACCTCCTAGCATTCACAGTTTTGCTCATCCTCTCAGCCTTCATCCCAGTGAGTGAACATGCTTAAGAATCTGTCAAATGGCTCTTCCATGCCTCCCCCAGCTCCATCATGCCTGAGTGACAGCTCTCGTCCTGTTATTCTTACACTCACTCAGGCATTCTCTCAATGGCTGTTTATCTTGTGCCTCTGGGTGCCAACATGCTGACTGCGGAGGTCTCAGGAACTGGTTCCGAGCCCCTCAACCTGAACATGCATCAGGTTTTGACAAGGTGGTTCTGAGATGTTCATGTCTGTTCAGTGGCTGGTCAAGTTTCAGCAAATAGCGAGGAAAGAATCCCTAGCTATACATCTGTAGAAAAGAGCTGGGGATAGTGGCCCCCACGCCTCCCTAAGAGAACACATCTATAGTATATGCTGAGAATTTGTCCCTGCTAGGGCTTAATCATTGCTATATCAAAGAAGAACCCCAGAAGAGATCTGTGAATAAGTAAGAGTCACCAGGTAAGACACCCCCCCCCCCAGTCTCCGTTCACCTGTCAGTCATGGCTCTCCCCGACAATTCAGCACTACCTTAACAAAAAGTTGCCAAAGCTACAAAGGTTTGAAACATTAAAGAGAAATAAGTGCATTCGAATATGGAAAGCCGGTTTGCTCACCAAAAAACTGTAGGATTTCTTTTCATTTCAAATTAGTGTAAAGGCAGTTCTGCAAGTACAATGGAGAGCTTATTTGTTTGTTTTTGTAAATAGGCATTTTAAAAAGAAAAGCCTAAGTGATGTAGCCCTCACTGTCTGAGGCTTAGCAGGAGGCTTGTGATATTTTTGTTGTTGTTGTTGTTGTTATAACTTAGGCCTAAGAAAGCTGCAGTGGTACAATACATTACCGATACAACGGCCTGATAGATTTATAAAATGTTCAGTGAGTGTTTTCCACTTAGAGCAGCAGGAACACCTGCCTCTATTATTCCATCACTGATAAAATGGTAAATAGCTGATGTAAGTCCTGCAGCTTACAGAAAGCCGCACAGCTGACATCATTTGGATGGAATTATATGGCGTTTGCATTCAATTTCTTCATTAAATGACTTGCTAAAATTATGGGGTCATAAATGGACACGGGCACCCTTTTCATCTCTGTGCATTTTATCGTCTCCGCCCACTTCCTCCTTCTCTCAATTGCGCCTCACCTCCCCCAGTTGATGGGAGACAGACCTTCAGGGATAAACTGTTATTGTCGTCCATGGGTGATGATGGTGGGCATCCAGATAGCCACACTAATGGCATCTCTTTTCTTTTTTTCTTTTTTTTTTTAACCCAAGCAGTTCAGTTTCTCTCCAAGTCTATAAGACCTATAGCTTAACCTCTTTCAGCCCCATCTCTTCCCACTCACCAATTTAATTAAGCAGTAACCACCAATATTTATGAAGAAAAAAAAATGCAACCGTACTCAAATGGCATAAGGATACTGCTGTAAAGCAGCAGTTATCAAGTTGCACAGTGTCCCTTTACTGACCCAGAGAGAGGAGGCTCAGGGACCAAGGTGGATGGTAAGATGTGCCGTCTCGCCTCACCAAGGACAGACCCCTAGCCTGGCCGGAAGAGCTGGTGGTGGCTGCTCCCCGGTGACAATATATCACGTGGTTCTTCATCATCTCCATGCTGGAGGACAGCACTGTCCAGGCGTGCTTAAACATGCCAGGCAGCAAGATATCTACTCTTGTCCAGAGGATGAGAAGGGGAACCGTGTTGAGGCATTGGCCTCCGCTCTCTTGGCTCATGCAAGGGCTCTGGTATCACAGTGAAACACAGGACACTGAACAGAGTTGGATTCGATTAAGAGGTGTCATACACACCCAGGGAGAAATTACCTATTCATTTAGGTTTTTTTTTCTTTTCTCATTAGCTCTTATAATTAATGTCTGTTTCACTATCTCTAATATTACTCATCTGTCCTTATCATCTACTATTAATTTAACTCATAGTAAATATTTACCTGCTCGTAGAAATGGAACTAAAAAAAAAAACTGTTGATCTGAATCTGAATTTTACTCCTTTAGCTGTCAGAGTCTTGAATATTAATTAAAGGCACTTAGGCTAGATATTATAGGGCCAGAAAACAGAGCTTATCTTATGATCAAGAGTCATGGGCAAGCCATGTGGCACACGATAGCTTCAGAAGATACAGGGGGACAAACATATTCGATCCTAGTTTGTAGGCAGTGAGAGCCTTCAGACTGAAGACTCTGATATCTAGAGTGAGCTGTTAACTCATATGCTTAGGTTCAATAAAGGATGACCAGCCTTATAAATAGAATTAGACCAAGAGATAGAACCTAAAGCCAGTAGACTGAGGCAGGGGACCCTACCAAGGCTTGTATGTATAGATCCACTTGACCCATCTCTCAGTCTGTCTTTCTCCCAAATACGGGGAGGAGACCCCACCTTCACAACAGAGGTCTTAGTATCTCAATGACAGCTGTTTACAGAGACAGTCAAAGGAAGACAACACTGTTGTCCTAGGCTTCCTAGGCTTTGGGGAAAAGTGGTTCTGGGTTTTTTGACCCAGTTTGGAAAGGAGGGATTCTAGTTTTTATAGCTGCATCTGGGAAGGAAACAAGGAAAGAAGAAGAAGGTCAGAGAAACACTTGGCTTCTGAGACTGTCTCTGAGGCCTTCACTCTGGGGTGTCATTAGAAATGCCAGAGAAGATGCGTGCTGGGTACTTGACACTGGCATGGGAGTTTATGGGGAATGATGGATCCTATCTTCTGAAATGAGAGTTGTATCTAGTTTACTATGTGTCAACTGACAAATGAGACTTAGACTATATTCTGTGGTCCTAGTAGCCAGTCCTCCCTGGGAGATTGGTGATGTAGATGAGGGCCTCTTCCTGGCCCAGTCGTCTTGTCTGTCTGGGTGACCCTGTTCTCCATGTCTGTGTCGTAATCCCAGTATCTTTCCTTAAGCTTTGCTTACCGAGCATAGAGAATTCGTATTCTTTCCTTTTGTATCAGCTCAAGTCCTTGGTCTTGACACATTGGTTTGCACAGTGAGCCTGGCTTCTGGTATGCTCTGCCTAGTGTTGGCTGTCTGCTTCACCTTGGCTGGGAATGGCTGGGAATGGCTGCATGTTACTGCAGCCCACTGTCTCAGTAACCTGGATGATCTGGACTCATGTTCTGTCTGTCTGTCTGCTGCTGCTGCATCCCTTCTGCACCCTCAGCCTGCCTTCCCTAGCCCTCTGCAGCTTCATGGCGTTGGGGAGGTATTTTGAATCCTTTTAGGCAGGAAGTGGTCTTCTGAACAGAATAGGAGCTGAAATGGAACTCTCCACGGGACTGAGCCTTCTCACCTCAGAAGTAATGCACAAATGGGTAACTGAGAAGCATTTTTTTCTTTCTATATATTGATCAATGCAATATAATAAATGCAAAGGAAATGAACAGGGGTGAAACCATGAGGCTGACAGCTTCTTTGGGGCAGATCAGGTCTGTGCCACAGAGGGCTGCACAAGACTGTTCCAAGCCTACTGTTCTAACTTCAACTTCCAAACAAATCTTAATTATCAGGAAAAAATATGAGCTTTTAGTAAATCCATTTTTCAAAAATCTCATAGCACCTATAGAAACATGCTAAGCAGCCATTAGAGTTCTTGCATCATAATGACAGGTGATTTGGATTAAAATATTAAAAAACACCCCTACCCCTACACTGTTTAGCCTCCTTCAGTCAGATAACATTTAACTTAACTAATCAGAGGGGTATTTGCACTGGTGTTTTATTTGTTTTCCGAGCTGTGCATGCTCACTCAGTGTCCTGATTTAAACCAGTGAGGAGCACTTGCATTCCTATTTCTGTGTGAGTCCACACCTGCCAGGGAGGGATAAAGAACAAAAGATCTAGGACTCTGCTCATTCCATTTCAGTCAACTTTTGATCAGAGAGAGAAGCAAGGAAAAGAAAAAAAAAATGGCTCTCAAAGCAAACCACGTCAACTATCCAGAGTCTCAAACATTACAGAATTATTGCTTCTGTATTTAAGTTAGGCTCCTCAGCAGTAAGAGCATAGTCAGCCCCGCCCATGCCTCCCCTCAGCAACAGTGTGAGTATGTGCACAGAGAAGAGGGTGGAGTGTGAAGATGGTGAGAAAACAGGAGTGAAGCAGCCATCAGCAGGCAGCAGAGTAAGGAGGGATGCAGGAGGAAGGGACGAATCCTATTGCTGTGCTAATGACCCCTAAAAGAGCCAGGAAGTATGGCCATGGAGAATCCTAACATCAGCGTTTATGACTCAAATCTTGCTTTATTATTATTATTATACTTCAAGGAATCTGACAGAAAAAAAAAACCAAGAAAGAAAAATGATTAATCCTATGCCAGCTGGCTTCCTCCAGCCCTTTGCGCTGGTGCCTTTTCTAAAGAGTATGTCTTTTCATGTACTCCCATGTAGTAGTCAGCAAAGTGAGTCTCTTGAAATCGCATTTCAACAATGGAATAGTATTCAGGCGTGAAATATGAAGTGATGAACCTAAAGAGGTCAAGTGAAGTAAGCCGGATACAACAACACAGATGCCATGTGTGAGTCACATGGAATCTACAAACATTAATCTCATAGAAGCTGAGCTGTAGCCTTGATAGCCAGAGCTATAGGAACTAGGGATGGAATGAGATCTGTCAACAGGTATAACACAACAGGCAGGAGCAAGAGGCTCTGGTCCGCATAGTAGGGTTACTAGAATTAATGATATGCATTCATTCTACTTCAAATTATACTTCAAATAGCTGAAAGAGGATTTTGAATGTTCTTGCAAAAAAAAAATATATGAATGTTCTTACAAAAAACAATATACATATTTAAGAGATAGATATGGCAGTTACCCTGATTTGATCACTCTGTGATGTATGCATGTATCAGGAAATCACTTTGTTCCCTTAACATGCACAATTATTATGTGTCAATCAAAAATCGAACTAAAAGGAAAAACATATCAGATCACACCAGAGCATGAGGCTCATAGGGACCTGTTCCCAACAACCTTTATGCTTATATTTTGGGTAGAGAAATACTGCCTTTAACCAAGGACTGTGTTTCCCTATCCCAGATTCAAAATTTATGAATACTTTCAGAGGGTGTGCTTGGAAGAGCAGACCTTTCTAATCACTTGTTAGCTTAACAATAAACCACTGAAGCTACTAATTTGCCTCTAAACACATGATCCCACTGGAATTGCCCTACACACTACAGTTCAAAGGGCCTAATAATTGCCCTCTTCTTTCCTATGGAACTGTTTCAACCCCTGCTGAGATGCAGCAAAGAATGTGAGGGGAATCCTGCCTTATTCCTGGTAAGCCTGGCTCAGATCTTAAGCGGGATCTGTGGTCACTAAGGGAACCCTTGACTTCCTCTCATCAGACTTCTCCCTCTCCGGTAGATGCTCTATTCAAATGGCTTTCCATTCTCCCTGCCACGGGCTCCCCACATCCCAGCCTTGAAGCCATAGCATCCTTTTCCGTTCTCCACAGGCATTAGAAGCAGTGGTAAAGACTCCTTCAAGAGTGCTGTCCTCCACAGAGAACTGTGACAGCCCTCCCTTCCAGTTCCAGGGAAGGGCCCACACCCTGGCCTCTAGAGTCGGAGGATAATTCTTCCTAGAGGAGAATATGGTAGATGCACTGACCCTGTGTGCCATTTCCTTTTTCTTACTGCAGTCGCAGGTAACTATTTAGGTATCTGAATTCTTGGTATTATGTTCATTCGTATGATTTGTCCTTTTTAAGTGAAAATAAAACATTAAAATACCAGCACTAGTATATGATTTCAAACAGCAGGATCAGAGACTGGCTTGTTCCAGGTCTGCCAGCCTTTTGTGTGAGTGCAAACTGATCCAATACCACTGAACTCCCCTTGAATCCAAGAGTCGTTGTTACCCTCCTTTCCATGTCTCCCATATTTCTCTCTTTTATTTTTCCTCTTTTCCCACTTCTGTTTGAAATGGAGGTGTTACAAACAGCTATCTCAAGGGACTGTGGCCTTTCTCTGCCCATCTCATATGAGGCCCCTATGAACACTGTACCCCTTTTGGGGGTCAGGATAGAGTAAAAAGAAAAACAGATACAGTATCAACAGATCAATAGGATGCAGATACAGTATTGACAGATCAATAGGATGCCTCATGGCCTCCAGTGATTCTCTCCTAGGGGTGGCTAAAATGAAAAAGGAAAACAAAATATGAACATCAAAAAAGTTGTGACTCAGTAAAGTAAATACACTTTAAGACATTGTTTCTTTGATTTAGGCTAAGCACGTATGCAGACAGAAAATACGAAGTTTCAGTGTGACAGTTACTGCACGCCTCTGTCATTCTTCATGAATCACTAGAAACACAGTTCTTAACATGGCTTGAAAGAAAGGAATGAATGCCCCCTCAGACTCCATCAGGGAAGATTCTGTGGGCAGCGAATGGCAGTTAGCACACAGCCTGTCAGAGTGCAGGGAGTGTCTGTGGAGGGCTCAGTCACTGGGACAACTATATCTTAACTCTGTACCCCCAAAGTTCCAGAACCATCTCAGAATAAGAGATAGATGAGTGGTTCTCAACCGTCCTAATGCTGCCACCCTTTAACACAGCTCCTCATGATGTGGTGACCCCCAACCATAACATTATTTTTGTGGCTACTTCATAACTGTAATTTTGCTACTGTTATAAATCATAATATAAATATCTGATATGCAGGATATCTGATATGGGGCCCCCGTAAAACAGTTATTTGACCCCCAGAGGGGTCACAGCACTCAGGTTGAGAAACACTGAGGTAAGTAGATTATAAGAGCCAGACATCATGTCCTCATGAGCTCACAGCAGCTGTGGTTGCCAGCACAAGACCAAGCCAGTCAACATTTCAGCACGTGGGGGGGGGGGGGCTCATGAGGCCTCACCCCTAGCTGAGGAAAAATTGACAGCTGGTGCTTTTGGAAGAGAGGGAGTCAGTTTTCTAAGAGTGTGGGCCCTGGTAGATCAGCCATACTCCAGTGGATGGTCACAGACCCATGAATACATAGGCAGTATAGATTGGATGCCATGGGCTTATTTAAAAAAAAAACAAAACACCATGAAGTTATGGGTGGTGAGTCTGGGAGCAGTTGTGCTGAGGAATAGTGGGTAAACATGGTCGAAAGACGTTGTCTATGTGTATGAAATTCTCAAAGAATTAATAAAACTATTTAAGAGATAATTCTGGTTCATAATATTTAGGTAAACCTTTGGGAAATGAAATTCATTTATACTGTCCGTTCAATAAAAGAATGTGTCCTTGACTTACAGGAAAAAGAGATGATACTGTATGTACACATGACTTGTTTCAGATGAACTGCAGCAGGGGGGTGTCCTTTCCCACAAGACTCCTGATTCACAACTCCCTTTTAAGTCAAATTCCTGAAACCTGAGTGACTATCAGGAGTTCACTGTCTGGGTCTTTTCAGATCTACAGTTAATTCTCCCTGAAGGAGTTGGGTCATTTCCAATCAGTTTGCCTTGGATTAAGCAAAGCATGGCAATAAAACATCTTAGGCAGATTGTTGTCATCATTGGCCAAATGGTCACAGTGTCCCTGATTCAACCTTGTCCTAATCCGTGCTCGTTGGCCCCCATGCCACGCACATGGGAAAGCTCTGCCCTTTCCCATCCATTCTTCCTGGGAAACAGCCAAACATCCTTTCATAATCAATGTCTGTGTATCCAGAGACCCCTGGCCACCAGCCAAACACTTATTGGTCATTGAACACCTTGCATGAGGTAATTTTCAATTATCTTATTAAACTGGGTTGAGGATCTGGTCCTGTTTCCTTTGATTATAAATGTAACTCATGTTCTTACTGCCGATAATAGCAGTGCTTGTGGGTGCCAGTTTTCTGGGCTCTCTCTCATAGGAAATGCCATCCTCTGCCCTTCATGAAGGGAGGCACAAGGAACAAAGAGCTGAGAATGAGTAGTAAGTCTAATTGGGAGGAGCAGGACCAGGGACCAAGGATGGCATGTGACTGAATGTGGTGTTTATTTCTGATAGCATGGTATCAGAATAATCTGATAAAATGTGTAGACTTCTGTGATGGACTCAGCGGGAGAAAAGTAGAACGTGTGGAATGTCTTGAGGGAAAAGAGCAATTATTTTGCTGATACACGGCTTTAGATCGGACACAGTTGCTTAAAGCAGTGTCAGAACAGGAGATTAAGAAAGCTTCTACATTTTCTTGCTGGTGAAAGTCACTCTAATGCTGCCTGTGTTTTAGTTAAATATTTGATCATTTTCCGAGTCATTTTAAGAGTAGGGTTCATGGTATCATTTACAGGTGAAACTTCAAAAATCGACGCACGGAACTCAAAGGTTTGTGGCTTCATGTGGTGACTCTGGGTGATGTGGGATGCAGTAGCTGAGAGGGGTGGGCACCGTAATCGAGATGGCACTGCTTCCAATGGCCATGCTTACGTAATTGTTTTCCTACTCCAGTGGCATTGTTAATGCAACAGCACCCAAAATCAAAAAGGAGAAATATGATAACAATTTTTAAAATACATACACAGGAGAGAGGGGGATTCCAGGGTTTATTTCATCTTAACTTGGAAATTTAATGGTCATTGCTATATTTTTCATCATTTGAAAATAAAATGACAAATTGCTAGTTTTTCTCTATGACTTCTTAGTTTTGAGCCAATCACTAGTTTAATAAAAATAAAAAAAGATACATGGTGTAATTAAATATTTCCTTTGTGTATGTCTTTTGAATGTGGGAAAGTAGGGTTTATTCAGTTCACAGACTTAATTTGCAAGTGGGAAGTACATAGCAAAAGTTCACGGTGAGTACATAATGAAAGTTCACTTTCATTAACTATGATTCTAGAATATTCTGACTTTTGGGCCATTATGCTTCATCCCAACTAAATACTGACCAAAGGGCTAAGAAACTCAACATTTAGAGCCTATCAGAATTTGGAATTTCTTTTTTTCTCAGTATTTTTTTTTCCCCTGTCCACTTAATACAAATTAGAATTACCTGGGAAGAAAAACCTCCATCTAGAAAATGTTCCCATCCAGATGGCCTGCAGGCAAGCCTGTGGGGCGTTTTCTTGATTAATGATTGATGTGGGCAGGTCCAGCCCATGGGGGGCAGTGCCAGTCCTGAGCAGGTGGTCCTGGGGTGTATGAGAAAGCAGACCGAGCAAACCGTGAGGGGCAAGCCAGAAAACAGTGTTCCTTCGTGGCCTCGACTTCAGCGGTCTGCCTTGAGTTCCTGCCTAGACTTCCTCAGTGATGGCGCGTCACCTGAGAGTTATACGATGAAATAAAGCCTTTCTCACCCAAGCTGCCTTTGTCCGTTGTGTTTTAGCACAGCGATATAAACCCTAAGACATCAGTGTTCCTTCTCTTCCGTGAATTGTTTCCCAGATCTAGCAGAACAAGATATTCAAAGGTAACAAAGGTAACAGAGACAGAGAGAGAGAGAGAGAGAGAGAGAGAGAGAGAGAATATCACTGCTAAAACATTAGATATATTTGATGTTTTTCAAGAACCAGATGTGTTAACTGAATCGTCAAATTGTAATTGATTGGGTTATTTTATTGCCCTCTTTGTAACTCTAACATTGGCAGCTCCAGGTTGAGTTGGTATTTTTTCAAAATTGCTGCATAAATAAAATCAATTTATAAATATTTATAAACTTATTTCATTAATCCTTTTCTGGTTTGGTGTCATGAAGCTGCATAAGTCTAAGGAATTAAAAATAATAAATAAAAGTAACTCTTGAGAGAGTCTGTCCGTGGTACTAAAACTTCCCAAGTGTGACTACGCTCATGCCGATTCACTGCCTGTACTTCGACCGTACTGTTAACGTTTCACACATCAACTGTGCTGCATTTAATGTATTTAAGTTATTAATGCTACTCTTCACTTTTGATGCCATCCATCTTTTCCGTATCTACCAGTCTCTTGGGGTATTAGTCCTCACACAATGACTGTTCTACTCCTAAATTGTCTGTGTCTTCCTTCCTTCCTTCCTTCCTTCCTTCCTTCCTTCCTTCCTTCCTTCCTTCCTTCCGATGCTGCTAGTTTAACCCACATTCTTTGGATTAATAACCATTCTGTCATTTATTTTTATTCAGTCCCTTTTTTAGAAAACAGAAAATGTATTAATTCTCATTGCAGTCCAAACTCCTTTTTGTAGGTTTCAAGTCATGGCAAAGACTGCCATACTTTTGGTCTTGGAATAGTCTTTTCATCTCATTTCTGCTCTGGTCTGCTCTGGTCCGTGTTCCTGGGTCCTGTGTAGATTTCAGTGACGCAGCCTTTGGAGTACAAACTTAGAAGCAGTGCTCTGTTAGTCTCCCCTGCCACATAGAGTGCTGGCTTTGACGAGAGAGTCAAGTTCCAATTGAGGTTGTAGCTCTGAATCTCTCACCTGGGGAGGTTTTTCTTTCTAGGGCACCTTGGCCATATCCAGAGACATTCTGTTTGTCTTGACAGGTGAGTTGCTTCTAGGGTCTAGTGGATAGAAACCAGGTATGCTGGAAACTAAACAGCAAGGTACCTCAAGACCTTCACTCTGCTGCTTTGCGAGTGTGTAATGATAGAAACATATCCTAGAATTTCTTTCACCAGTAATTGTAATATATGTTTTTAAAAAATGACTTGACAAAGTCTCTGGAATTCTTTTATTAGCTATGAAATGTTCAGTCAAATTGATACATTATGGTTACTTACCTAGGTCTCCTCTCATTTTAAAGTTAACTTGAATTTTTTTTTTTAACAAAAAGTGATATCAAGTGGCATCTTTTTGTTATGCAAATTTTTGTTTTGATCTACAGTATTTCTTTTTAAGTCACTTCTCAGGAATAAGCCAAATGATAGATGTTTTATTGCTAATTATATGTAGTATCAAGTTATTTCTGATATTTGCCTGTTTCAGTGACCTCTATCTTGAGAAACCATTATGCTGAACTTGAAAGAGTCATAGACACAGGTCCACATGGCATGTCTGCTCCTCATTGGCTACATGGCCTTTGCCCATCTGATTTTATGTTTTTAACCTGTGGGATATGCATAACAAGCCCGTATCAAAGTATTGTGGGCATTAAACCAGATAGTGTCTTTGATAGGTACTTATGAACCATCACATTGCCAGTGTTCAATATGTATCTATTCAAAGCCTATCCCATGTTAGAACCAGTGCTGAGAGCTGGGACTACAGGGAGACTGCAATCTACTGCCTTATTAGAACAGTTCACTCGTAAGCAGAGGGACTTCCTTTTTAATTACAAGGGTTTAAAAACAAAGGTTGCCCCTAGAACAGGAAACACACTATGAAAAATGCTTAGTGAGATCTTGTTAGATTCCTTGGATGACACTGTATAGTCAGTTTATTTGGCACCCCGTTCACAAATCACATCTCCTCCCTGGGATGATTTCCTCTACTGTTTCTTTAAATCTCTCTCTCTCTCTCTCTCTCTCTCTCTCTCTCTCTCTCTCTCTCTCTCTCTCTCTCGTGTGTGTGTGTGTGTGTGTGTGTGTGTGTGTGTGTGTGAGAGTGTGTGATATTAGGATATGGCTTTACTTATTGCTCTTTTACTCAAATGTGAGTTTTTGTGACTTTTTCTTTTCACCTCTTTTTCTGAGACAATTCAAACCTTTTTTACTTTTAATTCCACCTTCTGCGGCTGTCCTTCCTTCATCCTGCTCTGAGCCGCAGGCCCTGGAACCTGCATGAGGCCATGGCCCTGCTTGTGCCTTCCTTGTGTGACTCCTGTCCTGGTAGCCGTGCCTCAGAGTGACTGGGAGTGTTTGGGAACTCCGGCATCCTTAGATCTATCTTTTGGAGATAGATATTGATTTTCTTGCCTTTGAATGTAAAGGCCCAGAGTGAGTCCTTTCGCCCCTCATCTCTGTGCGTGCTGGGCATCAGAAGCTGAAGGTAGGGGAGTAACCGCAGGGAAATCCATCCGACCAGTGCTGCTGGTGTGAGCAGGCCGTGCAGCAGCAGGCTTTCTGTGTGTGCACTGGACCACAGGTGGGGATCATTTGTGTGTACAGACTTGGTTTCTTTTTAAAGTCACCACTTTGTATTTTCCCCTGAAAAGACTTCACACTGAACGCAGGATATCCTTTCTGCATGATCCAATTTCTGCCTTCAGCTACTTGACTGACCTAATCAAAGCAAAGATTTTTTTTTT
>CABHPQ010169291.1:0-30596 GCA_902168405.1 Peromyscus aztecus
GGGTTGTTAAAACAAAGCAAAAACAAGAAATGGGGGGCAAGAAGGTGAGAGTGGAAATTGGGGGGAGGACTGGAGGTGAGTGTAATAAAAAACACATTGTATGAAATTCTCAAAGAACAGGAAAGGAATTTGCAGCTCCATTTCCCTGAAAATTTTACAATATTTATTTTTCTTTATGACTGAATAAAATGCCATTGTGTATCTCTACCACATTTTTATTATGTTTTACCCGGTAAATGGATGACATCTGGGTTAATTCCATGCCCTGGCTATTGTGAAGAGTTGCAATAAATGTGGATGTGCAAGTATCTCTTGTAGGATAGAGAGTACTGGCTACTCCCACCAGCTGTAAGTAAGGGGTCTTTCCCCACATCCTCAGTGGCATTTGTTATCATATTTTCAAGTTTATCTTTGATTCTGGTATGTGCACCTGAGTGTAGGTGCCTACAGAGGCCAGAAGAGTGTGTTGGATCCCCTGGAGCTAGGGTTATAGGTGGTTGTGGTTTGCCTGACATGGGTGTTGAGAACTGAACTGGGGTTTTGTGCAGGAGCTCAGTGCTCTTATCCAGAGTCATCTCAGGAACCCCTCATTTTTTTTTCCCTTGTTGGTTGCCATTCTGACTGAAATGAGATGGCATTTCAAAGTAGCTTTAGTTTGCATTTTTCTGATGGCTAAAGATACTAAGTTCTTTTAAAAATATTTGTTGATCATTTGTACTTTTTTGAGAACTGTCTTCATTTTATTCATCCATTTATTAACAGGCAGGATCTTTGTGTGGGTGTTTAACAGTTGTGCTAGTTTTTATTCACTTGACCATCAAGCTTGAACATATGGAAAGAGGGAATCTTGGTTGAGGAATTGCCTCCATCCTTGGCCCGTGGGCATGTCTGTGAGACATTTCCTTGATTGTTCCCTCATGAGGAAGGCCCAGCCCACTGAGGGGCTGTCTCTGGGCATTCCGGGCTATATAAGAAAACAGGCTGAGTAAGCCACAGAGAACAAGCCAGTGAGCAGAATTACCCTCTGGTCTCTGCTTCAGTTCCTGTCTCCAGATTTCTGCCTTGCTTGAGTCCTGCCTTGACCTCTACCAGGGACTGATCAGTACCTGGAAGTGTGAGCTTATATAAACCTTCTCCTCCCCAAGTCGTTTTTAGTCATGGTGTTTATCACAGCAATAGAAAGCATGGTAAGACAACACATATATTCTAGATAATAATGACATGTAGCTATCAAAGACTTTTTCACCCACCCATTCTGTAGGTTGTCTGTTCACGCTTATCATTTCTTTCATGCAAAATGCTTTTAATTTGTTGTAAAACCACTTGTTAATCTTACAGCTGTACTTTGATGCTGAAGCATTTTCCCCGATGTCTGTACATAGTTCTGTTTTTATTTTGTTGTCTGTTCATCCTCCGTCCCCACCCCAGACAGGGTTTCTCTGTCTGTTTACCCTGGCTGGCCTGGAACTTTGTAGACCAGGCTGGCTTTGAACTCACAGAGATCCTCCTGCCTCTGCCTCTCAAGTGCTGGGATTAAAGGCATGTGCCACCATGCCTGGCTCACAATTCTAGTTTTAAATTAAGATCTTTGATTGAGTTTGAATTGCTTTTTGTGCAGAGTGACGATAAGGACCTGACTTTCTTCTGCTGCAGGTGGCTGTCCAGTTTTGGCAGCATCGCTTATAGAAAAGCTGCCTAAAAAATTCTCATCGTCAATGTATTGAACTTTATGTAGACCCAAATGCTGCTTTTAAGTTAATTCTCTGGGATTACTTATTGCCTTAACACTGTCTCACATGAGGGATTTTTTTTTTTTGCTTCTGGTAGTGACATCAGCAGTTTGTTGAGCCCTGGACTATTAGAAACCACTTCCTTCCCAGAGCTAGGGCTGGCACTCCTTGGTAAATTTAGAAATGAAAGAGGAAATTCGAGTGAAAGGCTGAAAAGTTTGGCATGGTAAAACTTTAAACCTTGCAGTAGCTCCTCACTTCAGTCTCCAGACACTCTCCCACCCCCCAAGGAAACAAAAGAAAAGTTAGGTTTCTAAAAAGTAAGTGAAATGGAAAAGCAAATAGCTTGCCCAGGAGACAAGTTTGCAGCAGTTCTGCCAGAGTTAGTGCCATCAGGCTGGGGACGACGACTTCATGAGAGGGTGACGAGGATTCAAAGCAGAGCAGCAGCCAGCCCATGCCAGCCAGCCCTTAAAAAGGGGGGGCAAGCAAAAACTGGCTGCTGTATGGGAATGTGCTCCGTCATAGCGTAAGAGAAATGCAAATTAAAGAGCAGTCATTATAAGCAGTGATAAAACTAAATAGAGGATCCTAGCTGCTTTTTCGACAAGGTGGTTTTAATTCCTTGTATAAATCCCAAGTCGTGGAATTGTTGGATCTTATGATAGACCTATTTTTAATTTCTTGAGGAACTTCCATTCTTTCCCATAGTGACTGTACCAGCTCACCACCATCTAAGGAGTCTCATGTCCATATCCTCACCAGCATTTTTCTTTTTAATAATGGTCATTCCCATTGGGAAGAGGGGATTCCCTCACTGTGGTTTCGATTTATATTTCCCTGGTGATTAGTGATGTTATTAGTATAACTTCTTTTGAGAAATGCCCATTTGTCTGTTGTCTAAATGTCCTGTGTCCATTTAAATATGGAATTATTTGCTTTTCTGTTGTTAAATTGCTTGAGTCCCTTATATTCTCTATTAACCACTTGTCAGGCACATAGTTTGCAGTGTTTTCTTTCATTAGATACCGTTCCTCTTACTAAAGCGTAGGCGTGACAGTGATCTATGTCTGTCTTGCCTGTTGGTCCGTGTGAGAGGTCACCTGGCCTGGATTCACTTTCTGCTTTAAAGATAGTCACGTGACGTAAGAATCCTTCCTGTGCTGTGTCACAAGTGACCTGAGAATACAGGACACAGCTGAGGTTTCCCCATGGATGTTCTCTTTCTTAGGTGTTCTCTATGGGAATGGTGAGGATTTACATGAACTTTGTGAAGGAAGTGTTCTCGGCTTTTATCCTGATAGATGGCTAGATACCTGGATACAGTTATGGTGAAGGCCAGTAGGGAGTCAGCTGGGTGATTAGGATTAGGATTCACCTAAAACCCAACAACATCAAGACCCTCTTCCTCTGGGTCCCTTCCTTTCGGCTCATTGTTGAGGGTAGGTGCACTGTGGCAGTTGTAGGGTTGGCATCTCTGGGACAGACTCTTGTGAGCTCCCTTTGACACCTAAGGATAAAGGCCTCTGTGCTCTGTGAGGTCTGTGGTGTTCTCAGTGCCTGTAAGACGAAGGCACTGAGGCTGATGGACATTTTCAACCCAAACAGTGTGAGGGCAAGGAACCTTGGTAGATATTTGGGAGTAGAATGTGGAATAGGTGGGGGTGCCAGGGCCTGTTATTGGACCACAGACAGGTTATTGATGACCTCAGGGAACCCTGGGTGGAAGCTGGCCCAGGACCATGGAGGCTGATGCTCCTTGTAGCCATGCCTGCAGAAAAGAGGCTGGCTGAGGATGTGAAAGACTGGACTGTCCAGTAAGACTGTGTGTGCCCTTTCTAGGTAAGAGGAAGGACAAGACAAAAAGAAAGGGCGTATACGGGTGGTGTCATTGCCCGAGGAAGATGAATTTTTTTCGTTTGCTTTCTAGTACTATGATAAACACCATAACCAAAAGCAACTGGGGGGGAAGGTGTTTATTTGACTTTCACTTCCTGTCACAGTCTGTCATTGGGGGCAATCAGGGTAAGAACTCAAGGTAGGAATATGGAGGCAGGAGCTGAAGGAAAAGCCAGACAGGAATGCTGTTTACAGCTTGCACCCCATGGCTTGCTCAGGCTACTTTCTTTTATTTTAGTTTTGAGACAGACATAGTCCTGGCTGTCCTGGAATTCACTTTGTAGTCTAGGCTAGCCTTGAACTCACAGAGATCCACTTGCTTTCTTATACCATTCAGTACCACCTGCCCAGGAGTGATACCACAATCAGAAAATGCCCAACAGACTTGCCTACGGGCTGTCTGATGGAGGCATCGTCTCAATTAAGCTTCCTCTTTCCAGATGACTCTAGCTTGTGTCAAGCTGACCGAAAGTTAACCAGGACATGAGTCAAGTTGTGGTTGCTTGCTTTGTAGCAAGACCTGTAGTTTTGCTTGCTACTCTGGGGGAACTGTGAGGGGAGCGAGGGAGAAGTGGAGACTGGGGAGTATTGATCGTGTGTAGGACGGAATCCTTAGCTGTGTACTCCAGGAGCTTGCAGATACACAGCCCGTTAATGGCAGGCAACAGGCAGTTCTTTTCTTTTTGAGTAGCAGAAAACTGGAGAAGACGTGCCTTGTAGTGATGAGCACTGGGGTTACTTTGTTATGCTCTCAAGGCGGCGCCTGGTGGTGAGTGTACGCCTGCTCTTCTGAGCCGAGCCCCTCCACTGTAGCTGAGTCTGAGCATGCGCACTCGCACTCAAGCTGACACAGGCTGTTTCCCGAGTCAAGGTTATGGAGATGGTCCATGACTGAAAGGGAGCCGTGCTGGAGTTGCTCACTGGGTGGCTGTAGCAGTCTACTTGATGCCTCGAGGCTCAGCTTCTGCTTTTTGTAAATGGAGACTACCCAGCAGTCTATTCTAGACCCCGGCAGCGCCCTGTCTGTGGTGTGACTGTCCACCCAAACTCCAGAGACTACCACGGGAGGAACGGTTCTAGTGTTAGAATAAAATGAGTTGGATGTGTTTTACTCTTTTCTCTCTTCAGTGTGCTGTATTCTGTGACGGAATGCCACAGTCACAAGGAAACATCCTGTAGTTGGTAATTCATGCTCTCTGGACCCTACACTGTGGAGGAAGCCCGGACCCCCACAGGGAGACTTGCCGATCATCTAAGCATCTGACAAATGGGTCAGCCACTGGAGTTTTGCTAGTGTTTTCTTTCTGAGATCCACCGGGAGCATTGTGAACTGCAGGAACATAGCTTTAAAACCCTGCTATGGCTGGGTCTGGCATGGCAGGACAAAAGGATACATACCACTGGGGGAGCCAGAGAAGACCCTGTTCGCTGCATGAGGGATTAACTCTGTCCGATGGTATACTGCTGTCCCCTCCCCCGTTTTGACTTTTCGAGACAGGGTCTTGGTGTAGCCCTGGCTGTCCTGGAACTCACTCTGTAGACCAGACTGGCCTTGAACTCATGAAGATCCACCTGCCTCTGCCTCTTGAGCGCTGGGATTAAAGGTGTGCAGCACCACTGCTCGGCTTTTTTCTTTTCTTCTCTCTCTCTCTTTTTTTCTTTTATAACTTTTATTGATTCTTTATGGATTTCACATCATACATTCTGATCCAGCTTTTCTCCCTGTCCCCTTGAGTCTGCCCTCTGCCCTGGTGACCTCCCCCAAAACAAAACCAAGTTTAAAAGAAAAAACAAAAACCAAACCAAACAACAAAAACAAATGACAGGGAAAAAAGAAGAGGAGGAGGAGGAGGAGGAAGAGGAGGAAGAGGAAGGATCTTGTTGTAGAAGCTATAGTGTGGCCCGTTGAGTCACACAGTGTACCCTTTAGTCCATTCATCTTTACTTGCAAGTGTTCATTGCCATGAATCTTTGGTCTGGCTCAAGGCCTCTGGTTTCTGCCACACCACCTCTAATAGGCTCTCACTGGGGCTCCTCCCAGACATCGGTGTTGTGGAGATCCTGCTGTTTTGAATCTGTAGGTTCATCCCCTTCACATGCATCCCAACAGTTCATAGATGGGGTGGATGTTGGGGTGAGCCAACTCGTAGCCCTGGTTCTGGACCTGGGTGGTAGCTGGGTTGGTCAGCTCGGTAGCTTTCCTTCATCATCACTACCCAGATGAGCTCTCCAGCACTGCCTTGGCTAGCTCACCCAATGCAGCCTACAGCAAAGAGTGAGGACAGTTCTCCTGCTCTGGGACCCTCAGCTCTGGGTCCCCCTCACTCGTATTATTTTGCCCGGGCAAGGTGCAAGGCCCTATCCTGATTGCTGTAGAGGGCATAGGATTGGGGAAGGAGGTCAGCTCTCCTGCTTTCACGCCCTCAGGGCTAGCGCTCACATGGGACCCTGACAACAGGTCAGCTCTAGTGTGCTGTCCTGGTGGGGTGCGGGGCCCACTCTCTTGGGTGCTGTAGGGGAGGACTAGTTCTCTCACTCTCATTATCCTGGGACCAGCTCTCTCACCTGCCACAAGTAGCAAGTTCGGAAGAGGGGGTATCTTTCTCTTTTCATAACCAGTACTTTTTTAATGTAAATCTTTGGAATCAGTCCTAGCCTATAAAATAGACAAAGACAGGAGCTCAGGAGATGGCTCAGTGAGTAAAAGTGCTTGCTGGGCAAGCCTGATGAGTTCCCTGGATCCATGTCAAAAGCCAGCTGTGGGGCAGGGTCGGGTGGGGCTGACCTATGTAATCCAGTCATTCCTACTTGCTGATGGGCGGCAAAAGGGAGGTGGAGACAGGAAGATGAGCTGGAAACCTGTGAGCCAGCCAATGCGGTGTTAGCAATGCAGAGATAGAAATAGCAGACAGCCAATGCGGTGTTAGCAATGCCGAGATAGAAATGGGAGACAGCCAATGCGGTGTTAGTATTGCAGAACTAGGACCGAGAGACAGCCAATGCCGTGTTAGCAGTGTGGTGATTGAAATGGGAGACAGCTTCAACAAGTGGAGATGAGAGCTGACTCTGGAAAGTTGTTTTATGATTTCCACATTCGTGTCTCTCCCCCCCACCCACTGAATGAATGAATGAATGAATGAATGAATGAATGAAAGAAAGAAATAGACAAAGGGAGATTTGTACTTGTTGCCATGGTGAGCATGCCTGAATTCCATGGAACATGGATTGGATAACACAGCTGTGGGCAGAGAAAGCTACTGAAGATGCAAGCTGGAGAGCGACATGGTCAGAATGATGCATTACAGAGTGGAAATAAAAGGAAGGATGGGGGTCTGGAGTGATCCAGACTGCTTAAGGCTGTGCGGTGCAGTGTCAAGAAGCCTAACGCAGGAGTGTCAGGAGACAGAGACCACTGTGTCATGGGAGTGGCTGTGGTGTCTGCCGGCTGAGGATGAGGGCCAACGTTGTGTGGTGTGGGGACGTGTACTCCAGAAGACTAAAAACTGCTGTGCACCCTCTCTTTCAAATTTCATTGCCTCGTTCTAATATTTCAAGCCAAATTGATTTGTTGTTGTTGAAGCAGTTACCTCTGTGATAGAAGTGGCAGCCAGTGGCCCTTGCTTAATTTGACTTAGACGGAGTTAACCATTTTAGCACACAGGAAAGGAACAATTCAGTAAGACATGTTGTAAAGGTGATTTCTTATGCATGTGAACAGGCTATACACAAACACTGGAAGGTTCCGCTTTTCTGAGAAAGGCTATGATTTGCATGTAGAAGAGGAAGAAAGTCAGCTGACACCTTGTAGATGTTAGCAGAAAGATGCCATCATTTGTCTTTGCTTGTGTGCTCTCGTTAGGCAAGCAGACTAGTTCATTTGTTTTGTAAATTATCTTAGGAAGTACTACGTTTCATCATGGCATTCAAACTTAATTTGTTTCTGTTGCTCTCCCTCTCCATTCCTTCCCCCACAATCTCTCCGCCTGGCTTCCTGGTAGTTTCCTTTCTGTTTCCATGTCTCCTGTGACCTGTTGGCTTCCCTACTTCCTCATCAACACCTCTTTCCCCTTCCTGGGGTCTCTTTCTAGTTTCGTAGCCTGTCCCCATACTCAGGCCCACACCCATGCATAGCCTTTTTAAAAGATGTATTTTCACCTTATGTGTATGATTGTTTTTCTTGCACAAATGCAAGCACATCACACACATACAGTGCCCTCAATGACCGGAGGACCTGACATTGATCTACAGCGCCTATCTGGTCACCCTTTAAAAACGGTCTCTATGGCTGGTTTTCTGATGGGAGCCTGTGTCTCCTGGGGCTGCTGTCCGACAGGATACCCCTAGTCTCACTGTTTTCTTTCTCCCTTCTTAGTCTCCTAGCAAACAGGTTGAACCTCAGTCTGGCTGTTCTGGTTTTCACTCTTTTTGTGCAGGTTCAGCCCAGGAGTTTTTGTATTTCAGTTTCTGAGACAATGTTTTGCTAAGTTACCTGGGCTGGCTTTGAAACTACTCTGTAACCTAGACAGGGTTTGAACCTGGGATTCTCCTGCTGCAGGCTCTTCAGTAGCTTTGACTTACAGGCCTGTGCCACGAGGCTGGACCCCAGTAGTTCTTTTGTAAGCCTGGAGTTGTCCAAGGACAGCTTGTCTGAACATGTGAGCATCTGTGTTCTCAGCTGTCTGTCTGCCTCAGGTTGCCCAGATACAGGGAAAATGACCAAGTCATAATCATTTGGTTAAAAAAAAAATGCCTTTAATTATTCACTGTTCGTTGTTTCACAATGAGGTTAACTGTTAAAGTTTGCAAAAGTAATTTCATTTTTCCCTTGGGTACTGACGTTTTGGATCCCAGGGTGGCTCGCAGGGCTGGTGAGTTTGAGAGCCGGAGTATGTTAAACGTTGGGCTTTGAGCATAGTGTGCAGCCTCAGGGTTGGATGGAACTGCCCGAAGCTGCATTTCAATAGTTGGTGCAAGCACTCTCGTGAGACATCTTGTTGAGGGTGTGGCTTGTGTTTATCCACTAGGCCTCCCTCACTCACAGCCCTCCAGATCTACAGGAGGAGCCGGGGTGGAGGAGAACCGCAGGACTCTTCGTTTTGTGCTGCTGGCAACTCCTGTGGACTGGTCTGTTCTTCTAGCTTTGCCCTGCCTCTTTCCTGACCCATAGGCCTGGGCCAGTTCTGTCCACTAACTCTGGCCTTGACCCCACAAGTCCAGTTGCTCAGCCCTAAACAGACACACGCTATCTAGCACAGATTGTGTGTGTGTGTGTGTGTGTGTGTGTGTGTGTGTGTGACTTGTGACTGTGACTGTGTTGCTCTATGCCCAGGGCTCTCCCTTGAGCTTTTGGCGTCTGAGCATCACTCTGCTTATCTTATCAGTATACTGGGATGACCCCACCGTGGGTGTGGTTATGAGAATGAGTTTTTGAGAACAGGACTCTAAGGAGTGGTCAGTGGGGACACGCAGAGGGAAGATGCTCAGCAGCCATGACACCTCCAGCCTGCTGAACACTCACGTCCCTTTCTGGGGGCACACTGAGAAACTCAGCCTCCTCTCTACCCATGATACCCTAGGGCCTGGTGCCTTCTGATGCTCACCTGTGGTCCCTTCATCAGTCAGTGAAGTGAAGTGAACACGTGGTGTGCAGCTCCAGACTCAAACTACTGTGGATCTCTCACAGAATGCTGACAGCTTGTTCTATGCAGGCACCCATCTCGCCTCCCAGGGCAAGGATCTCCTGAGTCATGAATACTTAGTGATTAACTCGGAAAATCACTGAAAAGATACTTAGAACACTTTATAACATAAATGAAGTAGTGACTTATTAAAACACAGGTCCAATACCATATTTAAATTCGTTTTTGTAACTTAGGAAGTATAGGATTTAGAAACAAGTGTGGGCATGGAACTGCTGCCGATAGGATGCAGTCAAAGCAGCAAAGCATCCTTAATACCACTTAATCACGTAAACCACAAAAGGGCGTGCTGTTGGTGGGTCAGTTCAGGGCCCGAGGAGGCGAGAGCACCTATAGCTTGGACAGGTGGAGTGCCACGCTTCACATGTCACGCCCGAGCAGGTGGTTGCTTCCTATAGCAGCACGCCTTTTCTGGATTGAGTGCGTATTGTTTTCCTAACTAGCAAAATGCTATTGCATGTTCTTTTTACCTGACAACCCAAGGGCACCTGGACCCTGCCTGGGTGATTCTCTGTGTGTGTTTGTGAGGACTGTCATACAGAATACCAGAGATCAGTGGGAACTTATCTTCTCGCACTTCTGGAGGCTGGAAGTCAGAGGTCAAGGCAGCGGGGAAGGGCTGTTTTGATTCAGGCCTTTAACGCTGGCTTGCAGGTGGCCACCTTTGTGCACCGTCCTAACATGGACTTTCCGATTCTCTCTGTGTCTGGTTCTCTCATTAAAATGTCAGCTGCTTATTGGTAGCACCACCAGGAATAAGAGTTGTTCCAAATATGTGTAATTTTACTGTGGGACGTTCATATTGTGGCATCCATGCTGGCTAGTTTTATGTCAACAGCACACGCTAGAGTCATCTGAGAGGAGACAATCTGAACTGAGAAACTGCCTCTGTAAGATGAAACTGTAAGCAAGCCCATGGGGCATTTTCTTCTTGGCCTGTTGGATCGTGGCCAAAGGAAATCTTGCCCTGTAAACAATTTCCAGTTAAAAAGCCAGTTTATAGACTCCCTTGAAAGAAGGGATGGCCAGGTTCCTCTGAGAAAGGACCTTGATAAAATTCCTTTAAAGTTTTATTAACCTTTCTCCAGTCCTTCCCCAGAGGGACCTATGACCTTTTGCAAGGATAACTGTACACTGGGGAAAGGGAACAGTCAAACTTTCCAGGGTCTATTAGATACTATTAGGTTCAGAATTGATGCTGATTCCAGGAGATCCCAAGAGACATTGGGGCCCTCCAGTGAAAGTCGGGGCTTCTGGAGGCCAGGTGATTAATGGAGTTTTGGCTGAAGTCCAACTCACGGTAGATCCCGTAGGTCTCTGCACGCATTCTGTGGTTATTCCCAGCCCCAGGATGTATAATTGGGATAGATATACTTGGAAATTGGCAGAATTCTCACATTGGCTCCCTGGCCTGTGGTTGAAAAGGCTAAATGGAAGTCTTTAAGTTGCCTCTGCCAAGGAAAATGGTGACTCCAAAACAGCATCGCATCCCTGGAGGAATAGCAGAAATGAGTGCCCCCATCAGGACTTTCGGGAAGATGCAGGGGTGGTGGTTCCCACCACATCTCCTTTAACGCTCCTGTCTGGCCTGTGCGGAAGACAGATGGACCTGGAGAATGACAGTTGACTATTGAAAACTGTTAGGTAGCGAGTCATTGTAGCTGCTGTGCCAGATGTGGTGTCCTTACATGAGCAGACTAACCCATCTCCTGGTACAGGGTATGCAGCTGTTGATCTAGCAAATGCCGTTTTCTCAGTACCTGTCCATAAGGACCACCAGAAGCAATTTGCTTTCAGTTGGCAAGGCCAGCAGTATACCTTTACAGTTTTACCTCTAGGATATATTCACTCTCCTCCCCTGTGTCATAACTTAGTAAGAGGGAATCTTGGTCATTGTAGCCAGAGTTTTTCTCTCCGGGTCCCGCCAAGCCCCAGCAGTCTGATGGCCCACTTATAAAATAAACACACAGATGCTTATATTATTTAAACTGTTTGGCCTAATGGCTCAGGCTTCTTGTTAACTGTTCTTATATCTTAAATTAACCCATTTCTATTCATCTATAAGTTGCCACATGGCTTGTGGCTTACCGGTATCTTTTACATGTTGCTTGTCATGGTGGGGGCTGGCACCATCTCTCTGACTCAGCCTTCCACTTCCCAGAATTCTCCTCTCTCCTTGTCCCGCCTATGCTGCCTGCCTAGCTACTGGCCAATCAGTGTTTTATTTATTAACCAATCAGAGCAACACATTTAACATACAGACCATCTCACAGCATCTTGGTCTTCTGTCTCTTTCACAAGATATCACATTGGTGTACTATATTAAAGACATTGTGCTGATTGGACCAAGTGAACAGGAGGTAACAACCACTTTGAACTTATTGGTAGCACATATGTGTGTCAGAGGATGGGGAAATAAATTCAACTAAAATTCAAGGGCCTTCTACCTCAGTGAAATTCTTAGGAGTCCAGTGGTGTGGGGCATGCAGGGATATTCCTTCTAAGGTGAAGGATAAGTTATTTCACCTGCCCCTCCCACCGCCGAGAAAGGAGCGCGACATTTAGTTGTCCTATTTGGATTCTGGAGACAGCACATTCCCTACTTTGGTGTGTTACTCCAGCCCATATACCAAGTGACTCAGAAAGCTGCTAACTTTGTGTGGGGCCTGAAACAGGAGAAGGCTCTGCAACAGGTCCAGGCTGCTGTGCAGGCTGCTCTACCACTTGGACCATGTGATCCAGCAGACCCTATAGTACTTGAGGTGACAGTGGCCCATAGGAATGCTATTTGGAGCCTTTGTCAGGCCAGATCTCAGAAGAGACCTTTGGGATTTTGGAGCAAGGCTGTAGTTGGAATTTTCTGTGGGCCTCCAACCAGCTCCCAAATAAAGACAGGAAGACTTATTAATTATGAATGCTCGGCTTTAGCTTAGTCCCACTTTAATTTAATCTGTGTTTTGCCTTGGGGCTTTTACCTTTCTTTCTTTCTCTGTGTCCTACTTTCCTGCTTCCTCTGTGTCTGTCTGGCTGGCCCTTGGCGTTTCTCTGTCATCTTCTTTCTTCTTCAGCCTTTACCTCATTCTATTTATTCTCCCTAAATTCCCCCTCCTACTTACTCTCCCTGCCTGAAGTCTCACCTATACCTCCTCCCTTGCTATTGGCCATTCAGCTTTTTATTAGACCAGTCAGGTGTCTTAGGCAGGCAAGGTGAAACAGCAGCACATCTTTACATAATTAAACAAATGCAACACATCTTTACATAGTTAAACAAGTATTTTGCAACATAAACAAATGCAATACATCTTTGCATAGTTAAATATTCCGCAACACAAGGCTGTACCATCATCTGCAGACAATTATTCTCCATTTGAGAGACACCTCTTGGCCTGCTATTGAGCTTTAGTTACCAGACCTACGACGTCATTGCACAGCAGCAACCCATTATCAATGGAAGTGGCATATATATGATCAGGCCTGAGCAGATCTTGATGTGAAGATGATTTGTTGCAGAATATTTGTACACTGTGAAAATATGTCTTTGCCAAGGTGCCTTCTGATGGATTTAATTAAGAGCCAAATGGCCAATAGCTAGGCAAGATGTATAGGCAAGATTTCCAGGGAGAGAAAGGAAGAGGAGGAGGAATCTAGGTGTGCAGAAGTGAGGAGACATGGAGAGGAAACAGGAGGTACAAGATGGAAGAGAGGTAATGCCATGTGATAGAACGTAGACTAATAAATGGGTTAATTTAAGTTATAAGAGCTGGTTAGTAACAAGCCTAAGCTATAGGCCAAGTTTTCATAATTAAAGTTTCCATGTGGTCATTACTTGGGAGCAGGCTGTTGGGACAGAAAAAGACTCGTTACAAAGTTTCCCAATGCCTATGGCTTCTAGTCTTGTTACCATGCCCTCTGTTGCTAAGAATGCACTTATAGGCTCATGGGGTGTTCCCTGTGATCAGTTGACTGAGGAAGAAAAGGCTAGGGCCTGGTTTCCTGGTGGTTCTGCACATTATAGAGGCACCACCCAGAAGTGAACAGTTGCAACATTCTAGTCCCTGAAAGATACTGACAAAGGGAAGTTTTCACAGTGGGCAGAACTTCAGGTAGTACACATGATTATACATTTTTTGGGGAAGGAGAGATGGCCAGATACACAATTGTTCCCTAATTCATGGGCTGTGACCAGTGGATTTTCTGGATGGTCAGTCAGGGACTTGGAAAGAGCATGACTGGAAAATTGGTGAGCAAGACATCTGGGGAAGAAGTATGTGGATAGATCTCTCCACATGGGGGGGGGGGGAAGGATGTAAAGATACATGTGTCCCATGTAAATGCTTATCAAAAGGTGACTTCAGCTGAGGAGTGGGTCAGTAATCACGTAGATAAGATGACCCGTTTGGTGAACAGTCATCCTCTTTCCCCATTCATCCCTGTCATAGCCCAATGGGCCCATGCACAAAGTGGCCATGGTGGCAGAGATGGGGGTCTTGCCTGGGCTCGGCAACATGACTGCCACTTACCAAGCCTGACCTGGCTACAGATGCTATTGAGTGCCCAATCTGCCAACAGCAGAGACCATCACTGAGCCCCAGATAAGGCACCATTCCCCGGGGTGACCAGCCACCCACCTGGTAGCAGGTTGGCTACATTGGACCACTTACTCCATAGAAAGGACAATGCTTTGTCTTTGCCGGACTAGATATTCTGGCTATGGATTTGCCTTTTCTGCACATAATGCTTCTGCCAAAACCACCACCCATGAATTTACAGAATGCCTTATCCACCATCATGGTATTCCACACAGTATGTCTTCTGACCAGGGAACTCACTTCACAGCCGGAGACGTGTGACAGTGGGCCCATGATCATGGACTGTGCTGGTCTTTCCATGTCCCCCACCATCCTGAAGCCGCTGGCGTGATAGAAGGATGGAATGGCCTTTTGAAGACATAGTTACAGCACCAGTTAGATGGCAACAGTCTGGGGAGCTGGAGTGGAGCTCTCGAGAAGTGTTACATGCTTTGAATCTGCGTCCAGTGTATGGTATGGTTTCTCCCATAGCCAGGATCCGTATGTCCAGGAATCACGGATTGGAAAAGGGAATAGTTCCACTCGCTATCATCCCTAGTGACCCAGTAGGAAAATTTGCGATCTCAACTTCTGCTGGCCTAGACGTTTTGGTTCCAGAAGAGGGAGCACTCCTGCCTGGAGCCACAATATTCCTCTGAACTGGAATGGTTTTCTGCCGTCCTTAGGCCAATGGGCTAAGAAAGAATAACAGTGTTAGGAGGAGTGGTTGATCCGTAGCACCAAGGGGAAATTGAATTGCCTCTCCACCATGGCAATAAGAAGGATTCTGTCTGGAGTGAAGGAGATCATCTCTTGGTGCTGCCGTGTCCTGTGATTAATCAATGGGAAACTACAAATTCCTAATCCAGACAGGATGACAATGGGCACAGACCCTTCAGGAATGAAGGTGTGGGTCACTCCTCCAGGAAAAGTGCCCAGACCTGCTGAGATGCCTGCCGAGAGGAGGAAATACTGAATGGGTAGCAGAGGAAGGTAGTCACAAGTACCAGCTAAGACCATGCGACCAGTTACAGACCCAAGGATTATAATTGACATGAGTGTTGGTTTTGTTAAGGATGTGTTTGTACAGTTATTTGTGTTTCCTTTTCTTGATTTCTTTATCATGTAATGTAACATCAATTGAGAGACTATCAGTGGCTATCATGTTTAAGTTTGAGATACCAAAAAAATATCCCTCAAGGGACATTGCTACCTATTCTAAATTTCTAAAATGTTTGCCATTGTACAAGGGATAGTTATATCATGTTAGGTATGATTATGACCTGGTTATTGTTTTCACTTGGAAATTAAGCATGACATAAGGAGATACGATTGTCAGGTTGACAAGGGGTGGACTTGTGATGGCTGCTCTTTGTCAACTTGACTACATACATCTGGAATTAACTAAAACCCAGGCAGCTGGGCACACCGATGAGGAGTTGTTCTTAATTAAATCATTTGAAGTGGGAAGTCCCACTTCTAATCCAGATCTTTGAGGTGGGAAGATCCGCCTTTAACCTGGACCGCACCTTCTGCTGTATAAAGGATGTGGAAGAAGGAAGCTGGCTCTCTCGGAAGGACACAAGAGACACTGCGTAAGAGTTAGAGGAAAATAAACAGGACTAGCAAGGTGGAGGAGCTCTCAGCAGCTGCTGGGAGGAGGGAGACTGATCAGAGGCAGAGAGGAAGCTATGCTTTCGGAATTAAAGTTCAAGAAAGCAGACAAACTCAGCGATGGAGACCAGAGATTGACTACATAGTGGGGGCAGGGAGGGGGGCAGGAGCAGGGAGGATGGGTCATTCAGAGAGCGTGAGAATACCCGGAATGCTCATGCAGACTGGCTTAAAATTTTGGCCAGTGTTCACAGAAGGGAAATTTCCAGACCAGAGAAAGTTCTGCTTCAGGCAGGCTTAGCAGTCGGGGTCTGTAAGCATTAAAGATTGGGCTTCTGGGACTAATTGTATATGCCATTGACAGGATTTAAAAAAAAAAATCATGTAAGAGTAGATTTTTTTAAAAAAGAAAAAAAATCTATGAAATATTCATGCTTTGCCAGGAGGAGACAGCTTTTCCTTGATGGGCCTCTGCCTTCTTGAACGGCACTTTCAGTTTTGAGGAGGGGTGCCTGTGATGCTCTTACACACTATTTCCAATTCTAAGGAGGTGGAGTTGTGATATTTACTCCTTCCTTGAAGTCAGTGTGTTGCCAGGGCGACAGGCTGCCTCCCAGGCTGCTGCTAGCAGACCTGCTGTCAATCTCCAGTTTGGAGTTGTTCATTTTCTTGGTTCTCTTCCCAATTCTGTCCATTTTTGCTGTGGAGTTTGAAGTGTTTGGACTAGATGCAGACAGAGTTAGGATTGTTCTGGCTTTGGGGTATTGTTCCTTCCTTTATAATATAGGGCCACTGTCTAGCCACAGTAATGTCCTTTTCTGCAGGCTAGGGCCCAGAGCCACCCCAGCTGCCATTTGACTAGTTCTGACCGGTTTTCTTCTTCCTGTTCTCCTTTCACCTAGGAGATCCATCTAATTATCTTTGTCGTTTTTTTAGAGTGTTTATAGTTAATGTAATTACTGATATGTTTAGATTTAGATCTAGTCTTTATTGTTGTTGCTGTGATTATTATTATGATGATGATGATGATGATGCCAGGGTCTCACTTTGTAGCCCTCACTGGCTTGCTGCTTACTATGTAGACCAGGCTGACTTCAAACTCACAGAGACCCAGAGATCCGCCTCCCTGTGCCTCTGGAATGCTGGAATTAAAGGTGTGCACCACCACCTCTGGCTGCACGGCCTCTCTTTAATTCTTCTTTGTTTCTTTACTCTCATTGCTGGCTGTGTGTTGTTGTTGGTTAGTTCATTTTGTTGCCCAGCATTTAGGTCAGGGCTTTGAGCGTACGAAGCACTCTGGGTCACGGAGCTGCACCGTCGGCCCTGTTTCTACCTTCTTTTAGAATCTGAACAGTTTGTAGTGTCTATTTAATAGTTATTTCCGCTCTCTCCCACCCCCGCATTCTCTTTTGGGGGTGGTGATGCTTTGTGTTAAACCCAGGACTTTGTGCATTGAAGGAAAAACAGTCTACCACCGAGCTAAATCTTGAGTTACGTTGTTCACACTGTTCAGCCTTCTTTTAGTGGCTGCTGTCAAAACTACCAAGTACATGCCTCTTAGCTTGTTGTAGTCTGTTAGGACCGGTATTTCTCTACTCTGTCACAGAATGTGGAAATCTTACCACCGTATAGGCTTGCTTTCCCCCTGTTAATTGGGGTTTCCTTTTGTGACTTCTTAATCTCAATAGAATAATTGAAAAACAGACTCAGAAGGACGATCTAACCATTTTATTAGAGTTCATGAAAAAGCAACAGGGCAGGCAAGCTGTAAATCTTGGCAGTTGGCAGGGAGAAGAGAGATGGAAAAACAATTCTTTTAGTTAGGGTCAGCAATGGATGTACATAAACAGCTGTTAAAGAAAACTTGCTTAGGATTTTGGCTGGTGTTCAAAGGAGAGATAGACAGGAGAAAAGGAAATGTCACAACTCAGGAAGATGAGCAGCCGTAGCAGAGAAGATCTGCAAGCAGCTACCCTGAAGGGGGAGGCGGGGAGGCTTCTGGGTTATGTAAGTACCTTAACCCATGAAGGGGATGATTATTCTTCCCATGGCCTTGTCATGTCTTTAGGTGAATCAGCAAATCTGGCCAGGTGATTGACGTGTCCAATTGGATTAACTTTTTTTTTAAGGGGTTGGGGGTGCTAGAGAGATGGCTCAGCAGTTAAAAGCACTGGCTGCTCTTCCACAGGACCCAGGTTCAATTCATAGCACCCACATGGCAGCTCACACTTGTCTGTGACTCCTGTTCTAGGGCTCTTACACACTCACACAGATATACATGGAGGCAAAACACCAATGAACATAAAAATAAAAAAACACCAGGGTCTCTCTACATAGTGCTGGCTATACTAGAACTCACTGTGGAGGTGAGGCTGACTTTGAACTCACAGAGATCCTGAACTCACAGCCTCCTGAGTGCTGGGATTAAAGGCATGTGCTACCATGCCCAGCCATTGGAATAACTCTTAAGGGATGAGTCTGACCCAGTAGTGGAGCAAGAGGAGACTATTTAGTAGGCCTGAGTGCCTGAGATCAGTTGTAATTAAGCACTAGAGTTACAACAGCTCAACCTCTGCACATCATGGGAGGTCTCATCAGTCAGTCAGCCTTTGTAGACACAGCTTTTTTCCAGGAACTCTCATTCACAGGACATTGACCACAGTATTTGACTATCCTTTTTAGCCCATATAGCCTCATTGACTTTGGTTTCCAAGCATGGTTATTGAACAGCCAGAAGCTTAGTTTCCCCAGTATTGACAAATGAATCAAGAGATGGGGTCCAAAGCTGATCATGAGGGTCCATCTTTAGCTGTGTCAAGCCTGTGTGTTTAACTATCTGACACTCCCTTAAGTTATAGTTATTTTATATAGCTTATATAATTGCATATAAATATTATTTGCAGTTACAGTTATTGCATACTTATATGGGCTATACCTTAGTGATAAAGTATGACCTTAGCCCGTGCAGACCCTAGGTTTGATCATTAGCACCAATATAAATAAGTCAATGCTATGTATTTATATAATTACCGTTTATATAGACCCGATATTATAGTAGACTGGGTGCTGGCTGTCAGTCCCTATAGTAACGGAAGAGATTGGCAGGCAGTGAATGAATGAATTACCTTTCAGACAAAATTAGTAATCATAACACTACTGAGTACACTGGACAGTGGCAGCTGGCTGTGTTATAGCCAGAGTGTTGCCTATGGTGAAGGTCAGTGGGCTGGGAGGCTCTTTACGGGGGGGGGGGGGGGGGGGGGGGACGACGACACTTAATGTGGTTATGCTGAGTTTCTTTGTGTGCTATTTCCTGTCATGTGATTTGTCCAGTGTGAAGGAATATAGTCTAGTTTAGGCTGTGTACAGTCCTGGGGGATCAGGGTTGGCCACTGTGCATACAGTTCCCAGTTGTGCGGTCTCTGGTATGCAGATGGGACTGTTCACATAAGAGCAGTCCTGGTTTGTCTAAGTTCAGTTCAGATCTAAGGCCTGGGTCACAGAGTATGGGCTGAAACTCTGGGGGGTCAGGTTATAGCAGTCTAAGGCTAGCCATTTGGGGTTCTGGGCTTTGCTTGTGAGAATACTCCAGTAGAAGATAGCTCCATTTTGGCCTTCCCTCTACAAATGTCAGGTAATTTTTAATTTTGTCTTTCAACCACCAAACATTTAATTTTTGTTCATTTATCTGTCTCTGTATCTATCTATCTATCTTGATTTTTTGAGACAGGATTTCTCTGTGTAGCCCTGGCTGTCCTGGAACTAACTCACTCTGTAGACCAGGCTGTCCTCAAACTCAGAGGGAGATCCACCTGTCTCTGCCTCCCTCCCTCCAAGTGCTGGGATTAAAGGCATGTACCACTACCTGACTTTAATTTTTATTTTAAAAATTTATTGTTACTTTTAAGTGTATGAGTGTTTTGCTTATGTGTATGTCTACACACCCCTTGCGTGCCCGGTGCCTGTGGAGGCCAGAAGAGGGCATTGAATCCTCTGGAACTGGTGTTATAAATGGTTGTGAGCTGCCATACCCTTGGTGAGAGTTGAACCCTGGTCCTTTGGAAGAACAACCAGTGCGCTTAACTGCGGAGCCATCTCTTCAGCGCCACTAAACGGATTTAGAAGAGTTGTAGAGAAATAACACTCCTGGTTACTCATTCCTTGCATTTATTTCATTCTTCGTGACCCAACTTGTCATCTGTATGGAACTTCCGGTCACCTCTTGTATTCTTTACTTCTCCTTCATCGAGTCACAGAATGATTGTTCTGACTGTAATGAAGGATTCGGATAGATACTGTTTATCTTTCAGACTTTAAAATCCTGCTGCTGGACTGAAGGGTAAGGTGTAGAGAGAATAGAGTGTCTCCTTAGCACGCCGAGTCCCTGGGCTTGAAGTGCAGCAGCAAAGTGTCCTGTTCTCTCTGGCGTGCTTCACTGTGGAATTTTCAGGTTTTTAACATTGTGTCTTTTAGTTCTGAAGTTCCCATTGTTTTCTTTTTACTTTGGTTTGTTTGCTTGTTCACCTTGAACTTTTTCATTTGGTTTGAGAATGTTACAATTATTGGATCTTTTCATGTTTGATGCTTTGCAGTCAGGTGGGAGTTCTGACTTGTTGGCGATATATATATATATTCCCATATATATGGGAAAATTGATGTAATTATAAAATATATATTTAATGAAAATATAATTACATCACCTTTCCCCTTTCCTCCCTCCAGCTCCCTCAAGTACCCCCTTAACTCTTTCCATGTCCCCCATTACTCTCAAATTGATAACCTCTTTTTCTTGATTATCACTGTTACATATATATATGTATATGTATGCATAAATATATGAATACATACAACCCAATGAGTCTGTTTTTCTTTTCTGTGAGTCTGTGGTTTCAGGGCTGACCACTTGGTGCTAGATAACCAGTTAGAAGGCTTACCCCTAGGAGAGGCTAATTCTACCTCTCTTGGCAGTTCTTTGTCTAGAGGTGGGACCTGTAAAAGGGCCCGAGGGCCACATGCTCACGGACAGCTCTGGAGAAACCCAGGAGTGTTACACCCGAAGGCTTTTCTCTTCAACGGAAGGGATTTACGGAAGGGATTTAATAGCCTGGTGGTCTTTCCTGTTCTGTAGAAGCAGGCTTCACCTGAATCCCCCAGGCTCCCGAGCATTGTTTCCTAGTCAATGGAGCTCCTTCTTATGAAAGCGGTCCCATGTACTTTGCAAAGGAGTTTCACTGTAGCCATACCTTAGGCTTTGTTGTATTCATTGCCAAAAGGAAACTTTTTTCCAAAGTTGTACTGTGCTTAAATATGTCAAAAATAAGCCATTCGGGTCAGAGTCTAGAAGTGAACCAGCCTGCTGAGTCTTGTTGAACCTGATTTCCTCCTTAGCTCTTGTGGATCATTTCCTTGCAGGCTGTAGCATTTGTGGGGACCCTGACAGGGACCCCCTTGAGATCTTACCCCCTTTTGCCTTAGTATGTTTATTGATATTGCCATTGTTCAAGTCTTGTGTATGCAGCCGTTTCAACAAGGGACTGTTTTACAGCAGACATCCTGTATTTTGGCTCTCAGGATTCGAAGTCTTTCCTGAGCTATAGATGCAGGAGCTGTGATGTACCCATTGGGGCTGGGCACCCCATGATCTGTTGACCTCTGCTTCGTGTCCAGTTGTGGTTTCCTGTCCTGGTCTCCATTGGCTGTGAAGAGAGGCTTTTTTGCTGAGAGGTGATACCTACATTTGTCTTTGGATATAAGGATAAGATTTAGATGTAGTTAGGAATTATTCTGGACTAGCAAAGGGACAGTAGTAGATTTTCTTCTAAGATCCATGACCTCAGTAGCCCCAGGAAGTTGGCTAATGAGTTCTTTATGTGCCGAATAACTTGAATGGAAACTGGACATTTTGGATATTGTGGTATGAGACTTTGAGTCTTACTTAAGCCATTGGAGGATGTTGCTGGTTTCACTTTATTAGGCACACAGCCTGTAATTTCCGGGTCATGGCTCCATATCAGTCCCACTTCTCAGTTTGTGCTGTGGCATTTGACCTGTCCTCCGCCGTGTGTTACACATGACTATAGAAGACCTGACTTTGGTCTTCTAAGTGAGCGGAGTCTTAGCTCGATACTTGAGCTGTTTGAGGTTAAGTCTGGAATTTCAAGAGCAGCTTTGTGGACTCTGTTCTTCACCACAATAGCTTGGGACTTACTGGGTCTCTGGAACTTCCTTTTTCAGTTTTTTTATCTTGGGATGTAACTCTGACCCTTGAGAGAACACAAGGCAGCATGCTAACTTTAACTTCCATGCTGCCATTTTGTTCAGGGGCTTCTATTTAGTACGTCCTTTGCTTCATTTGCTGTTACTTCCTTCTTAGAACACAGCCTGTCCTGTGGCTCCATCTGGGGACAGAGCCCCAGGTCTTCATATCTCCCCTCTAGGAGAGTGGACTATCTTTCTACCCCACCACCCATCCTGCTGGGGTCAGAACACATTCAGTGGGAGGCAGGGTACATGCGCTGCCTCTGCCTTTTGTAGCTGGCATAGAAGATTGGTGTTATAGGCCTGCGTTTCTCTGCCTCTCTGTACTAGCTTTGGTGTCTATACTTTTCTCTCCAACAGCCACCTCCCGAGTTCACCATGCACACACCAACCACTTCTCTAGTAGCAGTTCCTGTGATCCAGCCTGTCTGTGTAGCTACCCTGCTGGTGGCCCAGGGCAGTACTTCTTGTCCTTACATATTTGGAATAACCATGCAGGAGATGCTGCCCCCTTCCAGCCCTGTGAGGGTTTGGCACTGTTAGGGCTCTGTGGGTCCCTAAGCACCAGCAACTAGGACCGGAGCGCCAGTGTAGAAAGGGTAAGGAAGTGATGGCAAATATAGTAACCTGTGTTTTCTGCACATGGATACTCTGGAGGTCAGGAGAGCCTTCCCATAAGCCTGGAGGCAGGAAAGGCCTCTCAGGGACTGGCTGTCCCCATGCCTTCATGCTCTGGTCATCTCCAGTGCCCTTGAAAGAAGGAGAAGGGAACTGGAAGCCATGTGACCCACGTCAGAAAGCCTGCTGTATATTCCGGACAGCATCTTTCCTCATGGGTGACTTTGTACTTTGTTCTGTTGCAGGATGGCTGCCCAGGTGACACTAGAGGATGCACTGTCCAATGTGGACCTCCTGGAGGAGCTGCCTCTGCCTGACCAGCAGCCCTGCATTGAGCCTCCTCCATCCTCCCTGCTCTACCAGGTAGGTCTTTGAGCAGATGTGACTCAGCCTGCTGCTCTGACCTCAGTGTGATGGTCTTGTCTTGTTTCCCTCTCCTTCAGCCAAACTTCAACACCAACTTTGAAGACAGAAATGCGTTTGTCACAGGCATTGCAAGATACATTGAACAAGCGACTGTCCACTCTAGCATGGTAATGTTGTCTATGTCTCTCTGTTTCTCTCTAGCGGGTGTCACATTTGAACAGCAGACAAACTACATGCTTCGTGATAGACTAGGTAGAGAAAAAGAGACGGAAATGCCTCACAGTTTTAAGAACATCTTTACTTTTATTATAAAAGCAGTGCATACTCTTTTAAGACATTTGATCTCTCTGGCCCAGGGAAAGTCTTTGTCAACATTGCAAGGACGCCCTTGGTTGGTGATCTTTGTTTCTCCATGCCTATACTTATATAGGTCAGGTGTACACTCATAGGGGACTTGGGTTTTCTAAATGGATTCTGTAATTGTAATTATGTATGTTAATGATTTTGTGCACTTTTTCATATCATGAAGTGTTCCAGAGAAAGTACCTTTAATGTCTGTATAACCGTTTTGTAAATATCTACAGTTAACTATTTTTGTACATTTGCTCAGTTTCCCCTTCTGTGTAGTAAAGAATGCTGTGATGAACATCTTTCTAAACATTGGTAGGAGTGAAGTTATAAGGTGAAAGGCTGTGTTTGTTTGTTTTTTGAGACAGGGTTTCCCTGTGTACTCGCTCTGTAGACCAGGCTGGGAAAGGCATTACTTTTAATGCATCTTAAAACATTACCAGGTTTCCAGTCACATTTTAAAGACCACCTATGGGTTTTTACCATTTTTACCAAAGCAAATGATAAGGAAGGAATGGAACAGAATACCAAAGCAGTTTTAAAAATGATGGTCACCCTCTTCCCGTGGATACTGTCCCTGAATTTTTAGTGCTGTGTGAAGTATTCTGCCTTTTCCTCCTATATATCCTGGGCTAGCAGCTCTGCTTCTGGATCCTGTCTAAACCAGGAAGCCTGGTGTAACCCGGGAAAGAAACTGTGAGGATGCTATTCTGTACTCTTGCCCAGCCTTCACGCCCCTAGCTTCAGGTCTGCATTTCAGGTAGTTATGGAGGGTTGGGTGGGGCCAAGGTGCACCTCTCTGGTGGCTCTCCTCAGAAGTGACTTGTGTTGTCACCCAGAGTCCTTTGCAGCCTACTGAGGCTGTAGGGATAGCTGGGGTTGTGCTCGTCTGTAGTGTACAGTGTATCTTGTCAGACTACAGTCTCTCAAGCGGTAGGTAGGTAGGGTGGTTTGTGGTACCGTCAGCGGTTTGCATCTCATTTTGTGTCTGACCCCTACTTACACATGATTGGTCCTGTGGCTTTTGCAGAACGAGATGCTGGAGGAAGGCCAAGAGTATGCTGTCATGCTGTACACCTGGAGGAGCTGCTCCCGTGCCATCCCTCAGGTGCCTTGTCCCTTCCTGCCATTCCCGTCCCCAGTCCTACCAGGCCGGCCACACCCTCGCGTACCCCTTACGCAGTGATGAGCGTGCCTGTTTCCTTCAGCCCGATGAAAACCTCAACTTTGCATTTGTTTCTTTATGCGTAGGTGAAATGCAATGAGCAGCCTAACAGAGTTGAAATTTATGAGAAAACTGTGGAAGTCCTTGAGCCTGAGGTCACAAAACTGATGAATTTCATGTACTTTCAGGTAAGACATTAAAATAATTAGAGGGTTTGATACTAGAGAGTTGGGACAGAAGACAAGGAGGACGTGCTTCACCGTTCTTCTGAGTAAGCAGTTCTTTTAGCGTGAATTTTATCCGGCACAAAAGCTTGCTTTCATCAGTTCCAAGTGCACTGTAGGTCTCATTGTTTAACCATTTTCTTGCCTTCCTGGTACTTCCTACCCTGAGCTTGACCTCTTTTGACCCTTAAAAACAAAACAAAACAAAACAAAACAACAACAACAAAAAAAAACGGCCGCATGGAAGAGACTTGCTGGCTCTTTAAAGTGGTTGTTTGGAAATGTCTAAACAGTTTTTTAACTGTATCTTCCCTTGAGTTTTAGTTTAATCTTAAAACTTACCAGAAAGATAATCCCCTCTGCTTTTCCCCTGACAGTCAGTGTCAGTATTAGAGATGCTTTATTGGAGCATTTTGCTCAGGGCCTGGAGTTGGTTTCTGTTGCTGTAACAACATACCCCGGGAACCAACTTGAAGGAGAAGGGGTTTTATTTTAGCCCGCAGTTCAGGGGTTCAGTCCATCATAGCAGGGAACTGGAGACAGTAGGAGCTTTGTAACCACTTAATCATGCCACTTCCATATTTATGACACAGATAAGAATGCATACTGTGTCCCAGCTGCTTTCTCCACTTCTGCAGCCCAGGATCCCAGCCAGGGAATGGCATTGCCCACAGGGGTGTATGAGGGCCTTTCTACCTCAGTTAGTGTCATCAAGGTAATCCCCCACAGGCATTCGTGAAAACCTGTCTTCCAGGTGATTCTAGATTCTTTCACGTGGATGATCAGCAGTAACTACCGCAGTAGTTTTGCAGGAATAATCAGCAAAATTCTTTTACTTTAGTAAGAGCCAGAGTTGCTAAACTGCGAAATAAATAATAGTTTTTACAGAGCAGAGGCATGGAAATTGTTCAGACAAGGGTCTCTATGTGAGGTGGAAGGTGATCCTAGAGCCTCAGTGAGAAACAGTGGATGAGGGACTGTCCTTGAAGCTTGAACGAAGATCTGATAAGCTGCTGACGAGGGCCCTTCTGCCTTCCCGTTTCTGTGCTCAGAGAAATGCCATTGAGCGTTTCTGTGGGGAAGTGAGACGCTTGTGCCATGCTGAGAGAAGAAAGGATTTTGTGTCTGAAGCCTACTTGATCACATTGGGCAAATTTATCAACATGTTTGCCGTGTTGGATGAGCTGAAGAACATGAAGTGCAGTGTGAAGAATGACCACTCAGCATATAAGAGGTGAGCTCGGACCTGCAGCATGTGGTAGGTCTACCTAGAGAGGTCCTGTCTCAGCCTTGCGAGTAGCAGGTGCATATCTCCTGTATGCTAAAATCATTGCTTCTGCTGATAGCAGCTACTCATCAGTCTTAGGACTGTGAGTACTGGCTATCGAGAATAAGGTACACAGGGTTGCTGACATTTTAAGGGTCTCTGGTAGTTTTACACATCTTGGGGCTTTCTGGTGAGCCTCAAATGGTTATGGTGAAATCTGTGTGTTAGTAACCTTGAGACAATAAATACACACATCCATCTCTGTTCACTGTGCGTAGGTGTTTGACCCAGGGAACATCTTCCTCTAGGGGAAGTGGGTCTTTCATCCAAGATGCTGAGCTACAGTCCTCAAGATTGTCATCACCCTTGCCTGTCATTTGTGTGTTGAACAACCCTGGCATTTCATTGCAGACATGAGCTTGTACAAACTTGGCCCATGCACTATTGGGAGGTACCTGAGGGTCATATCGAGCATTTCAGGTCCTCTAGACAGCTCTTTCCTGTAGTAACTTTCCTTTTCTAAGGGCAGAGGACCAGCCTAGAAAGAGGCCATCAGGGATGTATTTATCAGGCTTTGTTGTTGCTGTGATGACATACCTCAATTCCAGGTTTAGGGTAGGTCTTCTGACCTTAAATGATCCAGGTTTAGGCTGGGTCTTCCCACGGCAAATGATCAATCAAGAAAATCCTTCGTAAGCATACCCAGGTGCTTGGGTTTTACGTGATTGCAGGTGTAGTCAAGTTGACAATAAGATTAGCAAGCACACTACCCTGTATTCTCGTAGTCATTCTGTCTGTCTCTGTCTCTCTTGTTGACACTCATTTCTTTTGTGCTCAGATGGTAACTTTTGGTTCATATTGTAAGTAAAATGCAAAAATAATCCACACACTTGACTGAAATTGAAAACCGTATCCTTAATTCCTTCCTTCTGTGGTTGCCATGTCTTCTACCCTAGCATCTGTTGGAATCAAGAAGGTGAACACATTGAAAAGATAGTGTTACCGTATCAGTGATATCATTTTACTGTATACAAGTTTTCAATTTTTTTTTTTTTAAGTTTTGTTTTGTTTTTTGAGGCCGGGCAGTTGTATGTTTAGCTCTGGCTGTGCTGGAACTCCCTTCGTAGACCAGGCTGGCCTCGAACTCAGAGATGTGCCTGGCTCTGCCTCCCAAGTGCTGGGATTAAAGGTGTGCACTACCACTGCCCGGCTCAAAATATTTTATTAATTTTTAAATTGTTCATATTCTAATTAGGGAGTTCTGCAGATATCACATGTTGCTCATAGTGCCGTGTGGCTGCTTGAGATCTACCCACCATTTCCATTCTGGTCGACAGGGAGGGAAGAATTTAAAGCTGTACTCTTTTTTAGCAATAAACGTTCAAGCTCCTGACAGTCTTGCATCTATCTCATGGCCTACCTCTTGGTTACATGGCCACAGCCTGAAACATTGTCGTTTCAGGCTGTTCATGAGGAAGAAAGGAAGTGAATTTCGTGTGGATATGATGCTTCCTTATAGAAACTTGAATGTTTAAGAATCTGGTTGCATAGATAGATCCAATGGCAGTTTCTGTTACGTGTAAAGGTTCCTCACTCTACTCCGCATAGACTCAACGTGTGCCTTCAAGGACTTTACTCTACAAGGCCTTTTGTTTGCCTCCCATTGTGCAGCTGAATAGGTGGCAGATCTGGGACTCTGGGAGGTTATGGTGCTAATAGTGGGCTGGGGCAGGATAGCTGGGGAGAGGCACTCCTTGGAAATTGTGGTGGCCCAGAGAGGATTTTTGGAAAGATTCTTAACGGCATTTCAGGGCTTTGGGAGTCAGGATATGCAGAGACTCTTCTCTGACAGGGAGACTAGGGGTCCTTTGACCCTTAAATAAAGGTGGGCATTTACCTCTGTATAGGAGAGACCAGAGTATAGACATCTGTTGATGAAGTCCATTGGCCATGGACAGTAGAACACAAAAGCTCCTGGGAGCTGTATAAGATGCATCTAAGTTGTCAAACGGGTTCCCCTAGAGCAGTGATTCTCAACCTTCTTAATCCTGATGACCCTTTAATACAGTTCCTCATGCTGTGGTGACCCCCAACCATGAAATTATTTTCATTGCTACTTCATAACTGCAATTTTGCTACTGTTATGAATCATCATGTAAATATCTGATATACAGGATATCTGATATGCCACCCCTGTGAAAGGATTTTTTGACCCCCAAAGGGGTCACGACCCACAGATTGAAAACCACTGCCCTAAAGTCAAGGTCAGCGATGCTGCAAGAGGCTGAAACAATAACCAGCATCTACAACATACATTTGTGTAAATAACTTCAGGTAGAGAAGAGGAATCCTGATTCTCTCCCACCCCCCCCCCCCCCCCAACACTCCTTGTCCTTTAAATCAATTTGTAGATTTGTTTTAGAATTGACTTTTCTTTCTAGGGCTGCTCAGTTTTTACGTAAGATGGCAGATCCACAGTCCATCCAGGAGTCACAGAATTTGTCCATGTTCCTGGCCAACCACAACAAGATCACACAAGTAAGGCCCGTATTCCCTGCACACCATTGACGGCTTGTGTTGCTGGTGAGGCTGGAGCAGGCAGTAGCTTACATCTTCCTCTTGTGTTTCAGTCTCTGCAGCAGCAGCTTGAGGTCATTTCTGGCTATGAAGAACTGTTGGCAGACATCGTGAATCTGTGTGTGGATTACTATGAAAACAGAATGTACTTGACGCCCAGTGAAAAACACATGCTACTCAAAGTACGTGTCTGTGTGTGTGTGTGTGTGTGTGTGTGTGTGTGTGTGTGTGTGTGTATGTGTAAGGGGGCACAACCTTTCTCAGGGATAAAGCACAGCAGCACAAAAGGCCGTACTTAGTCTAGTCCTTTGCCAGCCTTTTCTTTTTCTCAAGCTGTCCTGTGTGTGGATCATGTCTCTTGACTGTGCACACAGCCTTTTCCCTTTGCTCTGTCTGTTCGCCACCTCTGCACAGTTGGTCTGAGGCACTGTCTGCTGAGTATGCCTGCTGTCCCAGCTTGTGACACATCCTTGTCAGAGAGTACCACAAGGTGATGGGGACGTCCATGACTGTAGAAATGTCATGACTATGCCTGTGCTGACACAGCAGCCCTTGGTCATGTTCCCAGGGTACAATGGGGATGTGCACATGACTGTTGCCAGATTGAATTTGTGTTTTACATAATCGTGAAGTTTAGTAGTTATGCATGGTTGTGTATTGAATAGTGCAGTGCTACTCAGGTTACGCTAGTCAGTGCTACTTTGTCTCTTAGTAGTTAGCCTGGAAATCAAATTATCCTTTGTAACTGATTTCTGTGAAGAAGAAGAAAAAAAAATGCATCCAAAGCACCAGACTGAGAATAGCAGATATTCAATCACAACAAAACCTTAAAAAAAATATACAGCTAACTGGGCGGTGGTGGCACACGCCTTTAATCCCAGCACTCGGGAGACAGAGCCAGGCGGATCTCTGTGAGTTCGAGGCCAGCCTGGGCTACCAAGTGAGTTCTAGGAAAGGCACAAAGCTGCACAGAGAAACCCTGTCTCGAAAAACAAACAAACAAACAAACAAACAAACAAACAAACAAAAAATATATATATATATACACACACACATATTCTTGATTGTACATTTGCCCACCCTTGTTCATGATACTCTAGGGACTGCTTTAAGCACCTGGATTTAGTGTGCGTGAAGTTTTTCTCCAAGAATGGACCTGATAACATTATTGAGGAGCCGTCTCCTAATTCTTTTGTGCAGTTGCCCACAGTTAGGACTGTGCTGTACTCTGCTCAGCAGGCATTGGCACTTGAGTGTCTGGGGAGAAAGCTGGAGTAGCCACAAGAGATGACATATTCAAGGAAAAGATTTTATTCAAAAGGATAGCTCTTTATTTCACAGCACCATTAAAAGGAAGAGTGATTTGTGATTTCAAAGTTCACCAGCTTGTCAGTGTGCATCTGTGTAAATTCATAGTCCAAGTGTAATATTGCACCATTTTGTGGCTTTTCAGGTCATGGGATTTGGTCTGTACCTGATGGATGGGAGTGTCAGTAACATCTACAAACTAGATGCCAAGAAAAGAATCAATTTATCTAAAATAGATAAATACTTTAAGGTGAGTTTTGGTGTGTTTGTGTATGTTAATATACATTTGTATATGAAAACATATATATATATACATGTGAATTTATACATTAAAAAAGTTTTTTGGCAAAGATTTTTGCTTAGTTCTGGGCATTGATAATAAATGTATTTATTGATATGTGCATTGAATTTTTGCCAAGTGAATCTGTAAGTGATTGTGATACATATCAGGATGTAAGAAGATAAGAGAGCGTTTTGAGACTGAAAAGGTGGCTGCTTTCTCTTTTCTACTCCTTACCTTCGTTTTTGCCTGCATTGAATAGTGCAGAAATGGCATCATATGATTTCTGCTCTTGTGCATCTGGCTGCATGTACCCAGCCTTCTGTTTGTGAAAAGTGTCTCTCTGGGATCCTGCGGGGGAGAAGGTTTGCTTATTTTTATCTTATTTTGTGTTAGAACCATTTTAGTAGAAAGAAATAATCTGCCAGAACCAGAAATAAAAAGGTTTACACCTATGTGTTGTTCAGTAACACCTAGAAACACGAAGAACAATGGTCTAGCTCAGCTTCAGAGTGCTCCTGTGCGTTGGCCCAGTGTCCCCTTACTGCCAGGCGTTGTAGTGACTGAATACAGATAAATTAGTCCCTTTGCTTCTCCTCTCATTCTTGTCTAGAGGCCGTTTAGTAGGAAATTTCAGTGCAGCTCAGTCGTCAGTTGCTCTGAATTTTCCATATA
>CABHPQ010169292.1:0-29906 GCA_902168405.1 Peromyscus aztecus
TCAAGGCCAGCCTGGTCTACAGAGTGAGTTCCAGGACAGCTAGGGTTTCACAGAGAAACCATGTCTTGAAAAACAAAAAAAACAAAAACAAAAAAAAAGATGACTTTCAAGAATGTGGTTTATTCTGTTATTTATGATTTTGCACACACTACATAAAGATCTATGTAAAAATTGTTCCTTCAGCTGGGCGGTGGTGGCGCACGCCTTTAATCCCAGCACTTGGGAGGCAGAGGCAGGCAGACTTTGTGAGTCGGAGGCCAGCCTGGTCTACAGAGCGAGATCCAGGAAAGGCGCAAAGCTACACAGAGAAACCCTGTCTCAAAAAAACAAAAACAACAACAAAAATTGTTCCTTCAGCATTCAAAGAGAGAAAAGACTGTTGAATCTTCTAATACTTTGGCCAAATTCTTTTGTAAAGCAAGAGGAGGTGTGGCTCCCTTTTCACTTCCCAGATTGCCTTGACTACCAAGAACCTCAGACAAGTTTCTTTTGGTTACATTCTTTAGTCCATGTTATTATTGCATTTTTAATGTGTATGTGTGTGTGTTGTATTATGTATGTATGTATGTATGTGTAACATGAATTACTAAACGGTCTTATTAATTAAAAAAAAACAAAACAAAAACAAAACCTGAACCCAGATACTGGAGTGAAATCTGAAAGATCAGAGAAACAGAGCAAGCCAGCCCCAAGTTCTTACCTCTATGAAATCCTCAGCCTAAAGAGAGTGAGTTCCTGTTTCCTCACACCTTATATACATTTCTCTGCCCTGCCATCTAACTTCCTGGGATTAAAGGCATATGTGCTTCCTAAGCAAAGGCATGAGATCTCAAGTGTTGGGATTAAAGGTGTGTGCCACCACTGCCTGGCTCAGTTCCCAGTGTGGCCTTGAACTCACAGAAATCAAGATGGATGGATCTCTGTCTCCCAGTGATAGGATCAAGGGTGTGTGCCATCACTGTCTGGCCTCTATGTCTAATCTAGTGGCTGGCTCTGTCCTCTGACCCCCAGATAAGTTTTATTGGGGTGCACATTATATCACCATATGTATGTATGTATGTATGTATGTATGTATGTGACTACGCAGGTGTATATACTCATAACACACACAAAGGCTAGAGTAATACCATAGGTGTTTCCTCTATCCGTCTCTACTTACTGCCTTGAGACAGTCTCTCATTCAGTTGGAAGCTGCCTGTTTCTGCTAGGCTGGCTAGCTAGTGTGCTTTGGGGATGCACATGCCTCTTATTTCCACCCCTCAATACTAGAGATACAGGCACATGCAGTCATGTCTGACTTTCTATGTAGGTGCTGGGGATTTGAACTCAGGTCTTCTGCTTGCAGAGAGAAATTGATCTTGCTCACTGACCTATCTCTAGTTTCATGTTGTTATTCTTTACCTGAATCCTTTAAGAGTTTGTACAGCCTTGGAAAAGTCTCTTTAGGATACCTCAAGTCTTTTGATCTTTTTATGAACCAGTTGGTTCTTGCCTCCTCCTTTTCATGTGGAGGCACCCTAGAAGGAAATTATTTGATATCTGAATCAGGACACCACTGTTTTCTACCCCACTGAAGAAACTAATGTGATACCTACCAAAAGGAAACTAAGAAGAAGAGAGAGATTACGTTTCTGCTTAGAATATAAAGAGAGTACATTTGCACAGAGACATAAAAATAAGGTTGGTGTGCGGGCTAGAGAGGTAGCTCAGTGATTAAGAGCACTGGATGCTCTTGCAGAGGACCCAGGTTCAATTCCCAGCTCCCACATGGTGGTTCCTAACCATCTGTTACTCCAGTTCCAGAGGATTCAATGTCTTTTTTTCTGGTTTTTTTGGACACTAGGCATGCATGTGATTCACTGACATATTCACAGGCAAAGCATTCACACACACAGTTAGGGTTTGGGGCAGAGCAGTCGACAGGTATGTGCAAAGCCTTGGGTTCCAGACCTGGCACACACATGTGCAAAGACAGATGAATTTGTTATAAAATATACCAGAGATGTGCAACGCCTTCGAGATTGGTCATTTACAGACAGCTATTAGAAAAAGCTCAGGAGTTTCCTTGTACACAGCCAATAAAGAGTTCTCAGAATCATATAATGACTCTTCTTACATGTTACCATAGAGACGACAACTGGTTTTGTTGGGTACATTGATTTTTAAATTTTAGATAATAGTTCAGCTACTGTGTGTGTGTATTTTCCCAATACATGGATAATTTTATTTTTTCCAATTAAAAAGTATAGTTATATTATTTTTAATTAAATGATTTATAAAGACAAAACTAATATAGCAAAAAAATAAAAACAACAAAACCCCAAATTCCCATTTGTAAAGTTGAAGTCTACAAATTTAATCATAACAATTTTATCCTCAGGCTACAGAAAAATAGATCAATATTAACACACAAAATTTAATCAGAAACCCTAAAGGGAATTCAGGCTGGCCCCAAATAATGTGAAAAAAAAGTCAAGAAAAGCTCACTCTCATTTTATTATAGAATGAAATACCTGGGCAGCACATGCCAGTTTATTTATTTATTTATTTATTTATTTATTTATTTATTTATTTATTTATCTATTTATTTATTTATTTGTGTGTGTGTGCACGCACACACACACACACACACACAGATCAGAGGACAACTTTTGGGAGTTGGTTCTTGTGGAATATTATTTTAAGATGTGTTACATTTGTTTATGCTGTGGAATATTTGTTTAATGATGCAAGGATGTGTTGCATTCTTTTATGTTGCATTTGTTTAACTCTGTGAAGCTGCGTTACTTTGCCTGTCTAAAATACTTGATAGGTCTCATAAAGAGCTGAATGGCCAACAGGTAGGCAGGAGAAAGGATAGCCAGGGCTGGCAGACAGAGAGAATTAGCAGAAGGAGAAATCTGGGAAGAGAAGATAGAAGAGCAGGAGAAGAAGGAGGAGGACACTGGGGGCACCCAGCCACACAGCCACCTGGTCACCCAGCCACCCAGCCACCCAGCCACACAGTCACCCAGCCACCTAGCCACACAGCCACACAGCCACACAGCCACATAGCCAAACACAGAGTAAGAAGTAAGGAAAAGGAGGCAAAAGGTAGGTGGGCTAATTTAAGAAAAGCTGGCTAGAAACAAGCCAAGCTAAGGCTGGGCATTCATAAGAAGGAATAAGACTCTGTGTATTTATTTGGCAGCTTAGTGGTAGGCCCTCCAAAAGGCAAAGAGCCAAAAGAGTAAAAAAACAAGTACAGGTTCTTGCCTTTCATGTTGTTGAGGCACAGTCTCTCTTGTTTTTGTTTTTTTATTATTACTTTTTTTCACACAATACATTTGGAGCATATTCTTTCTCCTACCCAAACCATTCAGACCCTTCCCACCTTCCTACCCACCCAACTGCTTGTTCTCTTTCTCAAAAACAAAACCAAAACAAACAAAAATCAAAACAAACTAACAACCAATAAGACAAAAAAATATTACAAAAACAAAACAAAATGAAACAAGCAGGGTGGTGGTGCATGCCTTTAATCCCAGCACTCAGGAGGCAGAGCCAGGCGGATCTCTCTGAGTTCGAGGCCAGCCTGGTCTACAGAGTGAGTTCCAGGAAAGGCTCCAAAGCTACACAGAAAAAACTTGTCTCAAAAAGCAAAACAAAACAAAAAAGTCCCTCCCTAAAAGCATGGAATCTGTTTTGTGTTGGCCAACAAAACCTAGGCATGGGAGGGGGTGTCCTGGAACGTATGATTATACCTGGTGATGCTCCATTGGAGAAAACTGATTTTTTTCCTTCCCCAGTCAGTATCAATTGCAGATAGCTTTTTGGTTGGGAGTGGGACATTGTGTCCACCTCCCCTTCTCAGGGATGGGGCTTTGGTTTGAACCTACGCAGCAGGTCTGTGCATGCTGTCCCAGTTCTGCTGTATCTGGAAGACGCTGTTGGAGTCAGCCACCGCCTCTGGTTCTCACAGTCTTTCTGCCTCCTCTTCCACGTAGATCCTGAGATGGGAGTGGAGGGGCTTGATGAAGACATCCCGTTAAGGACTGAGCGCTCCCACGTCTCTCACTCTCTGTACACTGTCCAGTTGTGGGTCTCTGTGTTAATTCCCATCCACGGCAAGGAGAGGCTTCCCTTTGAGAGTCGAGTGAGGCACTGATCTAAGAATGCAGCAGTATGTCATTAGGAGTCGTTCTTCGCCATGCTCTAGCAGAAAAATAGACGTAGAATAACAGACGTAAGCAGCCAGTGGTATTAACCGCTGAGCCATCTCTCCAGCCTCCATCTCTCTTGCTTTTGCTTTGATGTGTACTCCAGACTAGCTGGCCCGTGAGTTTCCAGCAGACTCCTACCTCTGCCTCCCATCTCACCAAGAAGTGATGGGGTTACAGATGTAGTCACTGCATCTGGCTTTTTACACGGGTTCTAGGGATTAAACTCAGCTCATCAGGCTTGTGAGGTAAGTGCTTGTATTCGCAGAGCCACTTCCCTGGCCCCGCATCCCAGTTTAATCACCAGTAAAATAATAAGACAGGATGTAGTAGCCAGGTGTGGTGGCGCACACCTTTAATCCCAGCACTCAGGAGGCAGAGGCAGGTGGACGGCTGTGAGTTTGAGGCCAGCCTGGTCTACAGAATGAGTTCCAGGACAGTCAGGGCTATACAGAGAAATGCTGTTTCAAGCAAAACAAAACAGAAACAGAACAAAACAAAAAGAAATGATGTAGTAACTAAAAGTATTCTAGCAAATGCAAGTGCACATACATGAATATACCCCTCCAGACACACTATAAGTAAAGGCATTTTCTATGTTGCCAGAGCCCCACTGTCTTTACAGTCGTAGTTACTGAAGTCCACACTGAATGAGTAATTAGAACGCAAAAGGCATGCAAAATTAGCAATAGAGGAGAAATTAGCATTCTCAAACAGGAGCATACCCTTCACGAGTGTTTTGCATTATGAGAACTCATACAATATTAATTTAATATAATAAGATGTTTGACATAATAAGTTAAGACAAGACAACGGTTAAAAGGGGCATTGTAGAGATGAGGAAAATTAACCCTATTAGTTATGCAGCAAATCATATAGTTGGACACTGAATACTCTTGGCTGGAAGCCAAATATTAGTGGAGAGTCTTGAGATAATTATAGTTGTGCAAGGAAAAGAGAGAAAAAGAATGAATTAGAGAAATGATGGCTAGTGAGGACAATCCTTTGATGGCCTTGAAGTAAAGACTCTAAAAGATGGAATAAAAAATATGCAGTGAGATCATACGCAAAATTTGCCCTGAAATAGAAGAATCAGGCAGAAGGGCACAGCGTATACAGCAAAAAAATGATTAAGAATGAGGACAAAAGTTGTGGCCGAATCCCCCCCCCCACTCTCTCTCCTCTCTGGCTCTTACATCCTTTCTGCCCTCTCTTCTGTAATGTTCTTTGAGCCTTAGTTAGGTTGACATAGATGTCCTACTTAGGATCGATCACTCAACAGTGATCAGTCTTATTCTCAGCACTTTGACCAGTTGTGACTCTGCCTGACTGCTGCCCACTGCAGGAAGAAACATCTCTGGCCAGGGAGCACTAATCCATGGATATAAATATAGTTAGGAGACAGTCTGACAACATGTCCATTTAGCAACACAATAGTAATAGGTTCCCTCCTAGGTCCTATGACTTCCTAAGCCATGGACTTTTGACCAAATTCATAGTACCAGGCTTGAATACACCCCCTCCTGAGGAGCAGGTCTCAAATCCAATCACAAAGCACGGGTTACCCCCATAATGTTTGTGACAGTATTGCACCAGCAGGCATATTTGCCTATCAGGTCAGTATGTTAGCATGCCTGCCTTCCTTCCTTCCTTCCTTCCTTCCTTCCTTCCTTCCTTCCTTCCTTCCTTCCTTCCTTCCTTCCCTCCCTCCCTCCCTCCCTCCCTCCCTCCCTTCCTTAGGCACCAGTCCATTGACAGACATTGGAGTTGTCAACCCTAGACAATTTATGGAATGTTTAAAGCATATGAAGAAATCTAAGGATTATTATGTTGCAGTTATGGAATATGTGACCCCGAACATATTGTTGCTATAGCAACTCATATTAGAACACAAAGTCATCTGTTTTTGTGTTGAGAGGGAAGAGTTATTGCTGTTAGTGGTCGATGCAGAGGGAAACCTCTTGGAAAATTATTACCAATTCTTACTTTGCCAAGCAAGAAACTGAACTATTATAAGATCACCCCTGAATGTCTACCACAAAATGTTGGTTTCTATAAAAAGCTTGCATATACAGTATCTGAAGAAAATTACATGGGTTGAAGGTTCCAACAGCAAAATCCTTGTAAGAAAGGGGGTTGCTGAAGGGGTTTCTGCTACAAAGATTCGTTCTTTCTAGAGTTAAGAGAATGGTTTGTCGGTGGAACTCAGCGACCTCCATAAGCATTGGACTGGGAAAAAAAACCACACCCAACAAGCACAGTGGTATTAGAATACTATTTTTGGTGATGGGACATGCTGTAAAGTTTAGATTTCAAATAGACACCATAAAAGGGATGGTTTTAGTCAAAGGATTAAAAACTATTTTATTTGTGGGGCTGGAGAAGTGGCTCAGTGGTTAAGAGCACTGGCTGTTCTTCCAGAGGACCTGGGTTCAATTCCTAGCACCCACATGGTGACTCACAAGCATCTGTAGCTACAGTCCCAGGGGATCTGATGCTGCCTTCTGACCTCCATGGACACCAGGCATGCTCATAGTGCACCTACATACTAGCAGGCGAAACACTCATACACATTAGATCATAAAACAAATCTAAAAACAACAGATTTATTTATTTTTATTTTATGTGTATGCGTGCTTTGTCTGAATACATGTATATGTATGTATGTGTAACATGTATGTGCTGTGCCCACTGAGGTCAGAAGTGAGCGTTGGATACTCTAGACTTGGAGTTACAGATGTTTGTGAGCTGCCATTGGGAGCGTGTGTGTGTGTGTGTGTGTGTGTGTGTGTGTATATATGTATATATATATATATTTTGTTTTGTTTTTTTCAAGACAGGGTTTCTCTGTGTAGTTTTGGTGCCTTTCCTGGCTCTCACTCTGGTCAGGCTGGCCTCGAACTCACAGAGATCCGTCTGGCTCTGCCTCCCGAGTGCTGGGATTGAAGGTGTGTGCCACTACCACCCGGCAAAGGATATATTTTTAACTCAATCCCGCCCCTCCCTTTGTTTTGACAGTCTCATGTAGCACAGGCTGGCCTTGAACTCACTTACTATGCAGCTGCCTCCATCTCCCAATGCTGTAGTTATAGGCATGACCTAGCCTGGATATTTTCCTGTAGTTTCCGCTCCTTTTCTTTCCTTCTTTCTTTATTGCATGAGCGTGTGTGTGTGTGTGTGTGTGTGTGTGTGTGTGTGTGTGTGTAGGTGAGAGGACAAATTAATGGAGTTGATTCTTTTTTTTTTTTTTTGAAGGGGGGTGGTTTTTGAGACAGGGTTTCTCTGTGTAGCTTTGGAGCCTGAGCTGGATCTCACTTTGTAGTCCAAGCTGGCCTCGAACTCACAAAGATTTGCCTGGCTCTGCCTCCCGAGTGCTGGAATTAAAGGCGTGCACCGCCACCAGCTAATGGAGTGGATTCTTATTCCTCTGTGGGCTCTGGGGATTTAACTGAGGTTTCTGGCCTGTACTGCAAGCCCTTTTACCCCACGAGCCATTTCCCAAGCATGAGGTTATGTGGGGGTTATATGTCTATGATCTGTGCTGCTTATTTTTAAAAATACATTAAATAAAACTGTTTCTTATCACATTTCTACTAAGTATTTTTCTTTCAAAGGACTATCTAATAAACTTAAAGCTATGTCATTTCTCATGTCTTACTTGAGATTGGATTAATTAGTTGTTATAACTAAATATGTATCTGAGTGTATATACACTGGTCTCATGTATTCTAGGATACCCTTGAACTTGCTAAACAGCCAATTATCCGAAACTCCTGCTTCCACATCCCAAGTGCTGGAATTACCATTATGCCCAGGTTATGTGGTGCTGGGGATTGAACCTCTAGCTTTGTGTATGCTAGGTAAGCATTCTACCAACTGAGCTACGTCCCTAGCCACCTGTGCAGCCTTTTAAATAAGTGGAAGAAATGAAAATTAATTTCTAAAACTTCTAAAAGCAGAACAGAACAATTTGAATGTTTTACTGAAGTGTTTACTGTTCTAGGCAGATGGAGTACTACCTGCTTTATATATTGAATAGAATTATTCATTTGTCAGAACTCCCCAGAGTAAATATATTGGGGCATCCAAGGTGTTTTATTTATTTATTTATATATTTATTTATTCATTAATTTTTTTTCAAGGCAGGGTTTCTCTGTGTAGCTCTGGCTGTCCTGGAACTCACTCTGTAGACCAGGCTGGCCTCGAACTCAGAGATCTGCCTGACTCTGCTTCCCGAGTGCTGAGATTAAAGGCATGTGCCATCACTGCCCCGCAATAATTTTATTTAATTTTTAAAAACATTTTTAAAGATGTATTTTTATTATAAATAATAAATATAAATACATATATGAGTATTTTGCCTGCATGTATGTTTTTGTATCACACCTGGTGCCTGCAGGGGCCAGAAGAGGGCTTCAGATCCCCTGGAACTGGAGTTGTAGGTTTTTGTGAGCTGCTATATGGGTGTTGGGACTTGAACCCTGGTCCTCTGATAGAGCAAGCAGTGCTGTTGCTCTGAGATATCTCTTTGGGGCCCCAAGAGGCTTTTAAACAGTGCATTTGTGGCTCTCAGTACACATGCTTTCCCCCAGTATTTCTTATCCTGGGAATCTAAGTCTTCTGCGTCACAGTTTTGTGAAATGTGGAATGTTACAAAATGAGCAGAATACTTGAGGATGTATGATGCCATGTTTGCTGTATCTTAAATGCTGAGGAAAGAATTCCCAATTCCTGCGGCTGTAATGGTTCTGGTTCTGGTCACTGTTGTGTTCTGACTCTGCTTAGTTTAGTGATTTGATTTTCCTTTCTTTGTCTTTTGTTTTGTTTTGAAACAGTTTGAAATAGCATCTTGCACTGAGCATGGCAGCACACACCTTTGATCTCAGCACTTGGGAGGCAGAGGAAGATGAACTCTGTGAGTTAGGGGCCAGCCTGGTAAACATAGTGAGTTCTAGGACAGCCAGGGATATGTAGAGAAACCCTATCTCAACCATTCTCCCGCCCACCCCCCAAATATATGTACTTTTTATATTTTTTATGTTTACTTTTTATATTACATAAAAATATAATAAAATATATGACAAAGTATATAATATATACTTTTTATTTTACTATATAGTATTGACGGGCCCAGAATTCTCTATGTAGACAAGGCTGGCCCGGAACTTGTACTGAAGATGCTACCGCTTCTATTTGCAAGTGTTAAGGCTACCCGTGTGAGCCACCACACTCTGACCTAGTTTAACGATTTTTTTGTTTCTTGAGGCAGGATCTTATTCATCCAGGCTGGGCTGGCCTTGATTGAACTGCCTATGTAGACAAAAAGGATGGCCTGAACTTCCATCCTTTTGCTTAGACCACAGGCCTGGGCCACCACTCGGTTCTGTATGGTGCAGGGTATTGAATCCAGGGCTTCCTGGATGCTAGGCAAGCTCTCTACCAGCTGAGCCACATCCTCAGCCCTTAATGATTTTTTTTGTTTTGTTTGAAGGACTAGATACTTTACAAATGGCTTGAAACTTTTGCACTTTGTACATTAAACTCATTTATATGAATATGATTAAAAAAGATGACAATGATGTGTACTGTGTAAACTGATGACATGACTACTCTGTGGTATGGTGAAGGGGAAGGCTCTTTTTGTAGATATGAGAGAGACAAAGGACAGAGGCATCTGGAAGAGTCCAGGGCAGAGAGAGAAAGCAGTAGACTGAACATGGCCAGCAGACTAGACTTGATCATGAGAGAAGCAAGAGGAGAGAGAGAGAGAGAGAGAGAGAAGAGAGATGAGGAGGAAGAAATAGATAGAGAGCAGAAGACAGAAGACAGAGAGGGAGAGAGGATAAACAGAGACAGTGTGAGAGAGGCTGAAAGAGGAAGGCCAGAAGAGAGGGGGGGGGTGAGCAGGGTTATGAAGAGAATGAGTAGCTGGCGGAGAGAAGCTCCTGAACGGGAGGATTTAGGGGGGGAGAGGAGGGGAGAAGGGCTAGGATGCTAGCAAGGGACTTTGAAATGTGTGACAGGTGCTTGTGACACCGAGGGAGCCTGGAGACCAGCAGGTGCTTTGGGATGATAATGGGCACCACAGACAGCCATTTGTCCCTTCTGCCTTTTGGGATTTGGGGAAATGGAGTTTCCTTTGGACCTGATCATTTATTGTCTTTTTCAGGTTGTTGTTTTGATCAAGGTCTTACTATATTGTCTGGCTTTGAACTCCTGGCCTCCAGCCACCTTCCTGCCTGTTTCTGAAGTGCTCAGGTTACAGGCATGTGCTATATACCTGGCAATTATGTTTTATAGTATAGAAGTGGTTGATACTCTATGAAATTGAAATGTGTACTTAAAAGGATTACATGATAATCCAACCTAGTAACAATTTTATTTATTCTTTCTTCTTTTTCTTTTCTTTTCTTTTCTTTTTTTCTTTTTTTTTCTTTTTCTTTTTTTTTTTTTTTTTTTGAGTCAGGGTCTCATGTTCATCATCTTTTTAAAAATCCTGGGTACAGAGTATATTTTCCAAGGTTAAAAAAAAAACAAAAAACAAAATTCAGTATTTTAATTTTATTTTTCCCCCTGGGTTAAATTTAAGTGAAGTTAAGCTAAAGCTTAGGTTTAAAAGGAATATGTGCAGCCCAAGCCTAGTCATAGGTAGTGATTTCTATCTTTAAATAATTTACTTTTTATTTTTAAGTGTGTGTGTGTGAGAGAGAGAGAGAGAGTACATGTGTGCACTTGTCCTTCCCTCCCTCCTCCCTCCCCCCTCCCCCTCCCTCCCTCCCTATGGTACTGGGTGTTGAACCTAGTGTATCTATCTGGGGGTGCAGCTACACCCCCAGAATAAATATTCTTCTTTCATCATCCCTTCTTACCCGCTCAGGGGCATAGACAGAGGCAGAGAAAACAATCACCAAATGTGCTCACAGGTTATTTCTGGATGGTGAGGTTTATTTGTTTATTTGTTTTGCATGTGGGTGTGGGCATTTTCACCTGGGCCTGCACTTGTGGAGGTCAGAGGTTGATAATGACTGTCTTCTGATATTACTCTTTCTTTACCTTAGCTGTCTCCTAGGGAGATTTCTCCCTTGGGTGGGTGCTAAGTAATGCCTACCCACCTCCTCATAAGGTCCCAGTGACAAACCAAAGTTCACCCCGGAGAACCAATGACTTTATTGGGTTAACTTTCAGAGCACATGGAAGTTACTCACGTAAGCTATGGGCAGGAGTAGGTTCTGCTCAGTGGACAGTTCTGTATGAACCACGGGGTCTCCTACAGAACCTGGAGTTTACTGATTGGGTAGGCTGGTGGGCTAGCAAGTGTCTGGAATCTGCCCATCTCCTCCTCCGCAGCACCAGTGTTACAGATGTGTGCTGCTGTGTTGAACCTTTAATGTGGGTGCTGGGGATCCAAGCTTAGGTCCTCTGGCTTGGACTTTGCACACTGCACCATCTCCTCAGCCCCTCAGTGAGATGTTTCAGTAATCGATTCTTTCTTACTAATTTTTCAATGTAACAAGATTTCTATAATGAGCAGGGTTTTTGAAAGCATTTTTATTTTGAAATCATTTCAGACGTTCAGAAAATTTCCAAGAATAGTTCAAAGAAACCTCAGATGGCTTTTGTGTGGATTTTCTCAAATAGAAGCATTTTATCATACTTACACTCTCGTTCTTCGCATTTTCCCTTCTTTCCCCCTTGAGCTGTTGAGACACAGACTGTACTTGCAATGTTCCTTCCATCCCCAAGCACCTCAGGTACTTTTTCTAAAAGCAAGGAAGCAGGTGTAGAATAAATCACATGAGGTGTTAATACTGTCCCCAGGTGAGGGACAGTGGGGGCACTGTAAACTACCTCTAGGCGTGTGTGGCTGACAGGAAGGATTCATTTCCAGACACAGCGAAGATGGAGCTGTCCTAGGCCCTCTGGACACCGTGATGACCCTGGGTGTGATCCCTGGTCAGCCAGTGGTGAAGCTGCAGGGAGGGACGGTAGAATAAACACCCTGATATCACTCTCTTCTCTCTTCCGGCTTCTGCCAATACAAGTGCACACATTGACACAGAGTGAAGAAAGGGACCTTCTTTCTTATAGGGGAAAGTCCCTCCCTCTGAAAAATGTGATAGAAACAATAAACTGGAAAATCAACATGTGTTAACTGTCATGGTAAAGATCAGTTCAGTCAAGGATCACCGGCGTGCTAACGCTAGACCTGGAGAGCAAAGACCTGAAGTGTTGGGGCTGGGGTGGGGGGACCGCTCAGTCGGTCAAGTGCTGGCCGCACAAGGATGAGGACCTGGGTTTGATCTCTTAGAAGCTGTTGGAAAAAACCAGGCACGATGGCATGCATTTGTGATCCTCAGTGCTGGGGAGATGGAGACAGGTAGATCCCTTTGGCTCACTGGCCAGCTTAGTCAAATTGATGGCCCTAAGTCAATGAAGGACCCTGCTTCAAAAACCAAGGTGGATAGCTCCCAAGGAACAATACTCAAAGTTGCCTTCTGGCCTACACACACACACACACACACACACACACACACACACGCACACAAAGTTTAAGGAGTAATAATGCTTATATAGATTCTTATTAATTCCTAAGGGGTGTAGTGGCATTTGCTCCGCTCATGACCTTGGGCGGCGCTTCCTGCCCTATGTGACCTCTTATAAGGGGTTGGAGAAGGGTCACATGCCCTTCTTCCTGCTCCTGCTTTCGAAGTGGATTTGCTCCTGGTCAGATCAGAGGACAACTTCTGCTGTAATTGTGAATGTATTACCTCAATTTATATCTTAATAAATTCTGTTACTCATTTAATAGATTCACGTGGATTGATCATAACAAAGGGGAATCAGTAACTTGAGTGGAAACACTGGGCACCCCCCCAACTAAATATCAAAGTTAACATCAGCACAGTGGGACATATTGGTGCCATGTGCCTCCTGATCCATTTTACAATATTCCAAGCAAAAATACACAGCCTGTATCTAATCCAAGGCAGTGTTAGAGGAATCTAGGTAGAGGGATATTCTGTAAAACAGAGTGGTCTGGTGTAGGTTATTCAATTGTGTTTCGAATATACATTGAAGTCCTAATTCAGGAAATGTGACTTGATTTAGAAACAAGGCCATTGCAGATATAATTAGCTGAGATGAGCTCCTGAGTGGGCTGGGCCCTAATCCAATATGAGTATGTCCTTTTTTTTCTTTTCCTCAAGAATTCAATAAAATATTTATTGAACAAATACATCACAAATGAGTGAAGGGGTGTTTTAACTTGAAGTTACAATACACAACTTCAAATATTTGGAGGGCAGTCACACAAAGGATGAAGAGATTTAGTCAGTGTGTCTACAAGAGATGAAGCTTACATCAAGGGGTAGACAGAAGCCACGGATAGGCTGCAGGAGAGGTGGACAAAGAGCTCCGAGTAGCTTAGCATCGTCCTTTCCCAGACAACATATTTGATGCTTCATTTCTCCTTTCTTGAGATAGAACAGGGGACCACCTCTCCCTGGGTACTGGACAGGTGTAATGCACCATAGGAACATTGTTAAATTCACAGTGTTAAGTATATGTTCTATATTATAAACACTTACAAATTTATATTAAAGCACTTTCTGATATGCATTTTTCTATAAGCAAAGACGCTGGGGACCTGGTCATTTGACTCCCTAATTAGCAGCTACTGAATTCTCTCTCTCTCTACCTGAGCTGTCTGCAGCAAAAGGACTAGTAATCTAACGGGCAGCTGACTACCCTTATGCTAGCACCAACTCTTTTGAACATTCCATTTTGTCTATGCAAAAGACAGCAGCTAATTTCCCGGGCAGTCAGGGTTGTTGGAAACAGTCTATGTGCTGCATTTTACAATCATAATAAACCATTTCTACCTCGGCCAGACTGGGAGCTCTACCCTTGGTAAAGACCCGTTGTGACTAGTGCTAAGGGGCAGGGCTGTGAATGGTTCAGATCGCACCCTTTAATGACTGTGATTGGTGTGGAAGGGGTCCTGGCAGTCTGGCAGCCAGACTGGAGGTTCTGATGACTCATGCTGGCTTTGAGTCTCCCAAACTGGGCTCCAAACACCTCAGAGACTCTCCCTTGCATGGTGACTTCGAGTCCCAAGTTCCAGCCCCCTGAGATCATATGTTTGTCAAAGTACTAAAAACAAGATAGTTTGTATTCCTTTTTAAAAATTACATTTATTTATTTACTTTGTACGTGTGCTGGTGGTTGGGCATGACACAATGTGCTTGTGGAAGTCAGAGGACACTCGCAGGAGTCAGTTTTCTCCTTTTGCCATGTGAATCCCAGAGGGCGAACTCAGGTTGTTAGTCTTGGCAGCAAGTGCCATTACCAGCTGAGGCATCTCATGGGCCCTTAATAAAAAAAACAAAACAAAATGAAACAAAAACCCAACAACAACCAGTGACCCAAGTTATATAAGCTTTGGGCTTGTCCCCTGTCTGGGAACTCGACCATGTGAGACTACCTTTTTTTTTTTTTTTGGAGACAGGGCCTCATATATCCCAGGCTGGCCTGGAACTCAATATATAGCCTAGGCTGACTGTGGTAGTTTGAATAAAAATGGCCCCCATAGGGAGCTGGACTATTAGGAGGTGTGGCCTTGTTGGAGGAAGTGTGTCACTGGGGGGTGGGCTTTGAGGTTTCAGAAGCTCAAACCAGGCCTAGTGGCTCGCTCTCTCTTCCTGCTGCCTGCAGATCTGGATGTAGAACTCTCAGCTGCTTCTCCAACACCGTGTCTGCCTGCATGCCACCATGTTTCCCACCATGATGACAGTGGACTAAACCTCTGAAACTGTAAGCCAGCCCTAATTACATGTTTTCCTTTATAAGAGTTGCTGACGTCATGGTGTCTCTTCACAACAATAGAAACCCAAACTAAGACGCTGACCTTGAATTCCTGATTCTCTTGCTCCTTACCTGTCAAGTACTGAGATTAGAGTCATGTGCCACAATGCTCAGTTAACATCAGGCTATTTTAAATTCTCTTTCCACTGCTGTTTCTTCTTCTTCCTTTTCCTCCTTCTCTCCTCCTCCTCTTTTTTCTTCCTTTATGATTGCACAGATAACACCACAAGTGTGTATGAGAACCTGTTTTGGGTTTGTGTAGGTTATTATTATTATTATTATTATTTTGGTCAATCTGACACAAGCTATAGTCATCTGAGAAGTGGGAATCTCAAGTGAGAAGATGCTCTTTTGGACTGTAGGCAAACTCCTGGGGCATTTTCTTGATGGATGACTGATATATCAGGCCGAGTGGTCAGTGCCATCCTTGGCCAGGGGGTCCTGGGGTGTGTAAGAAAGCAAACTGAGAAAGCCATGAGAGGCAAGCCGGTAAGCAGTGTTCTTCCATGGCCTCTGCATCAGTTCCTGCTTCTGGGTTCCTGCCCTGATACCCATTCATGATGAACTACAAGTTTAAGCTGAAATAAACCCTCTCCTCACCACAGCGCTCTTGGTCCTGGTATTTTTTCCCAGCAATAGAAACCTTAACTAGGGTTTAAGTTGTCAGAGGGATAGATTTTCTTCCAGTGGCGAAATTGAGTCCGGAAGCTTCTCTGGCTGTCCCCACTATACTTTGCTTCTTCACTTCCATAGCTTTCTCAGTTATCCCCACACAGAGGCTTTGAGTGTCTTTGTAGACGGGTATGTCCAACCTGTGGCCCACAGGACACATGAGCCCCAGGATAGCTACGAATGTTGCCCCAACACACAACTGAAAACTTAATTAAAACATTAGGCTTTTTCTGATGTGCATTCTTTTGGTCACTCAATTCTAAAGTTGTTTTTTATTTTTTTTCCAGGCATAGACTTTGTAGATGACAATGTCATGATCCAATGTCAAAGGGTTAGACATGCGAGGTAGGGTCCACTAGACTTCTATCTAGAAGTGGCTTTATTTCTGGTGGCATGGCACATCCAACAATGGTACATCCTGTAAACACTGATGCCTCATGTTCCATGAACATATTATATCATAAGGCCCAGATTCTCCTTGCCCTAAGATGAGGTTATATTCCATCAGATGCATCCTCACTGAGAATATCATAGGTGAAAATGCATGGGATAACATAATCTATGGACTATCATATTTCAGCAACACAGTAAACTATGGGACCCTGGTGCTTTACCCTTATAACCAAGTAGCTGATTCGAGCTATGGCTTGCTGTCTTGGCTCGTCATTGAGAAAAACAATCTTGCCACATTTTGCTAGCCAGGGAAAAGATAAAAATTTAAAATACAAATACAGTTTCCATTGAATTTGTATGACTTTCACATCACTGTAAAGTACAAATCTCAACCAAACCACGAGAAGTCAGGGGCAGTCTGTATTCAGGCTGGGATCAGGTGAGACCTGCAAGCTTGCTTGTAGAGTTTGGACAATACTGTTCTCTAGAAGTCTTATATTCTAGGGATATTAGCTCCCTGTTAGTCAATGTTCTAGTGCTGTGAAGAGACATGACCATGGCAACTCTTCTTCTTCTTTTTTTTAAAATAATATTTATTTATTTATTTATTTATTTATTTATTTATTTATTTATTATGTATACAGTGTTCTGGCTGCGTGTTTTGCCTGCAGGCCAGAAGAGGGCATCAGATCTCACCACAGATGGTTGTGAGCCACCATGTGGTTGCTGGGAATTGAACTCAGGACCTCTGGAAGAACAGCCAGTGCTCTTAACCGCTGAGCCATCTCTCCAGCCCCTCTTCTTCTTTTTTTATTAAATTTAAAAAATTTATTTTTCATACCAACCACAGTTTTCCTTCCCTCCTCTTCTTCCATTCCCTCCCCCAACCTCCTTTCTACCTGCCCCCCCCCATCCACTCCTCAGAAAGGGTAAGGCCTCCCGTGGGAGTCAACAAAGCATGGCACACCAAGTTGAGGCAGGATGAAGCTCCTCCCAGCTGCATCAAGGATGAGCAAGGTATCCCAAAATAGGGACCAGGTTCCAAAATGCCAGTGTGTGTGCCAGGGACAGATCCTGGTCCCACTGCTAGGGGCCACAAACAGACCAAGCTACACAACTGTCACCCACATGCTGAAGGCCTAGGTCAGTCCCATAGAGGCTCTCTAGCTGTTGGTCTAGAGTCTGTGAGCTCCCATAAGTTCAGGTCATCTGTCTCTGTGGGTTTCCCCATCATGATCTTGATCCACTCCCTCCTTGCTCATACAATCCCTCCTCCTTCTCTTCAACAGGACTCCTGGAGCTTGGCCCAGTGCTTGGCTGTGGATCTCTGCATCTGCTTCCATCAGTTACTGGATGAAGGCTCTATGATGACAATTAGGGTAGTCACTGATCTGATTACAGGAGAAGGCCAGTTCAGGCACCCTCTCCACTATTTCTAGGAGTCTTAGCTGGGATTTCTGGGAATTTCCCTGGCACCAGGTTTCTCCCTAACTCCATATTTGCCCCTTCTGTCAAGGTATCTCTCTCATTGCTCTTCCTCTCTGTCCCTCCCTCAATTTAACCATTTCCATCTCTCATGTTCCCATCCTCCACCCTGTCCCTTTATCCTCCCCCTCAGTTTACCCAGGAGATCTCATCTATTTCCCCTTCCCAAAGTGATCCATGCATTCCCTTTTAGGATCCTCCTTGTTAGCTAGCTTCTCTGGGGCTGAAGATTGTATTCTGGTTATCCTTTGCTTTAGTATCTAGTATCCACTTATGAGTGAGTACATACTGTTTTTGTCTTTCTGGGTCTGGATTACCTCACTCAGGATGATTTTTTCTAGTTCCATCCAATTGCTTGCAAATTTCATGATGTCTTTTTTTTTTTTTTTACCTCTGAGTAATACTCCCTTGTGTAAATGTACCATATTTTCTTTATCCATTCTTCAGTTGAGGGGCATTTAGGTTGTTTCCAGGTTATGGCTATTATGAATAATGCTGCTATGAATATAGTTGAGCAAGTGTCCTTGTGGTATGATTGAGCATCCTTTGGGTATATGCCGAAGAGTGGTATCACTGAGTCCTGAGGTAAATTGATTTTCAATTTTCTGAGAAACTGGATGGCAACTCTTTTAAAGGAAAACATTTAATAGTAGCTGGCTTACAGTTTCAGAGGTTTAGCCCATTATCATTATGGCAGGAAGCATGGCGGCCTGCAGGAATACGTGGTACTGGAGAAGTAGCGGAGAGTTCTACATCCAGATTGGGAGTCAGTAGGAAGACAGAGGGACACTGGGCCTGGCTTGAGCATTTGAAATCTCTAAGCCCACCCTCCAGTGACACACTTCTTCCAAAAAGGTTACACCTACTCCAACATGGCCACACCTCCTAATAGTGCCACTCCCTGGTGGCCAAGCATTCAAATCTATAAGCCCATGGACACCATTCTTCTTCAAACCACCACACTCCCTAACGATTACTGGTAGGGAGTTTCTTGTTCTTTTTTTCTCTTTCTTTCTTCCTTTTTTTCTTTAGGTAGAGTCTCACTATGTAGCCTTAGTAAGCCTGGAACTAGTAATATAAACCAGGCTAGCCTCAAAGTCACAGAGATCTACCTGTCTCTGCCTCTAGCATGCTGGAATTAAAGGCATGTACTACCTTGTCTAGCAACAGGGAGTATATTAAAACTCAGGGAATGTTTGTGATCATGCAAGTAGATCCTGATTACTGGCTTTGATTTTTTCACTAGATTGAGGAAGGAACAAGAAGATTGCATAGGCTTGCAATCCCAGCTACTTAGGAGGCCAACACAAGAAGATCACAAGTTCAAGGCCTGCCTGGGCTACAGAGTGAGTTTGAGGCCGCCTAGGCAACATAGGTCTCAAAATAAAAATAAAAATAAAGAGATTTGGGGTGTAGTTCAGTGGTAGAATGTTTGCTTAGCACGTGCAAGGCACTCTTGGGTTCAATTCCTAATATATACATATACACATACAAATACACACACATACACATACATGTACATGCAGATACATATATGTATACACACATATAATACAGTATTGGTACTTTGTTTTCATGATTATGTGAATGAGATGCATATATATATGTATGTATATTTCAGCCCCAAAGGTGGGTTTCCTATCTGACCAAGTCCTTATAAAGCCAGACTGACAGATGCTCGGAGAGATGGTCAGCATCAGGGGGAGAAGAAAATGGCAGACAGGTTCAGCTGAATGAGGCTCAATGTGGAGTCAACCCAACCTCTCTCCTTTGTTTTTGTTTTGTTTTTTGGTTTTTGGAGACAGGGTTTCTCTGTGTAGCCCCAACTGTCCTGGAACTCTCTCTGTAGACCAGACTGGCCTTGAACTCACAGAGATCTGTCTGTCTCTGCCTCCTGAGTGCAGGGATTACAGGTGTGCACCACCACTGGCTCAGCCCAACCTCTTTTGCTTTGGTTGACTTGGTTCACACCTCCCAGATCTTGCACAGTTAGGAGATTAAGAAAAGGCAAAGGGCATTGTGTGATAAGGAAGAGCTATGTCACGGGTGCCTCAAGAGCTCCCTGTTGGGAGAACTCCCTCCAAAAGAGCTGGTTAGTGGAAGTGGGGTGGGACAGGATTGTCTGAACTAAGTAGGAAGTCCACGAAACTTTTGCAATAGTCCCTGGCCAGGAGTTTCAAGTGAGACTTTTCACAAATAACTCTACACATATGACTTCAATATGCCCATCTGCCAGTCAAGCCCTTTAAAACCAATGTCCATCTCATCCTCTAGTCAGCTTGTATTTGCATCGCCAAATATGGTAGCCACAAGTCACGTGTGGTAACTGAGCTCTTGAAATGATTGCTCGAGAGATGGAGGAACTAAATCTTAAACATCACTTAATTTGCATTTAGTTGAACTTTGATTTTAAAACTGAAGTGCTGTTAAAATGAATGAGAACACTTTGTTCATATTGAAAATGGAGAGGTGATTTTCAATAATGCAATCACTCTGCGCTTCGTGTCGACCTGGCCATCCTCAACTCCTGTGCTGTCTTTCAACTGGTATGGTGCTGAGGGTACAGTTGGTATTTTGAGATGGGCTGGAATGACTGGCTGGGAGTCTGACACTAGGGAAAACTTAATATTCTGCATCTCAGTCTGGGAGGTCAATGTTAATAACACTGGACACAAGAATCAATGAACTTATTGAACTTGGAGCGCATATTGTACTAGGCTTTCTTTTGGGCCACTAACCAGCTCCCAAATGACACGGAGACTTCTCACTGGTTATGATGCTCGGCCTTATCTTAGCTCTTATTTCTTGCTAGCTCTTATAACTTAAATTATCTTGTTTCTCTTCATATACATTTTGCCTTGGGACTTTTTAACCTTTTCTCTCTATATAACTTACTTTTCCTGCTTCTTCCACGTCTGTCTGACTGGCGGCTGCCTGGCTGGCTGGCTGGCCCCAGATGTCTCCTCTTTCTTCCTTGTTCTCCCGTCCTTCTCCCATTCTTCTTGAGCCTAGATCTCTCCTCCTATTTATTCCCTCTGCCTGCCAGCCCCACCTAACCCTCTCCTGCCTAGCTATTGGCTGTTCAGCTTTTTTTTTTTTTTTTGGTTTTTCAAGACAAGTTTTTTCTGTGTAGCTTTGGAGCCTGTCCCAGATCTCGCTCTGTAGATCAGGCTGGCCTAGAACTCGCAGGGATCTGCCTGCCTCTGCCTCCCCACTGCTGGGATTAAAGGCACGTGCCACCACTGCCTGGCGCTATTCAACTTTTTATTAGACCTAATAGGTGCCTTAGGCAGGCAAGGTGAAACAGCAGCACATCTTTACATAATTAAACAAATACATCATAAACAAAAATATAACACACCTTTACACAATTAAAGTAATATTCCATAGCATAAACAAATGTAACATATCTTTACATAGTTAAATATTCCACAACAAAATATTCCTTTGCTTCAAAGTCAAATGAACTCTGCCCAAACAGGTGAAGCAGTTATGGAATATTTTATTTTATTTTATTTGGCTTTTTGAGACAGGATTTCTCTGTGTAGCTCTGGAGCCTTTCCTGGAACTCACTCTGTGGCCCAGGCTGGCCTCGAACTCACAGAGATCTGCCTGCCTCTGCCTCCCGAGTGCTGGGATTAAAGGCGTGTGCCATCACCACCAGGCGGAAAATTTTATTTGTAAAGATTTATTTTTATTATTTTAAATTATGTGTAGGTGTGTGTATTCCCATGTGGACATGTGCATGTGATATCAGGTGCTCCAAGAAGCCAGGGCATCAGATCTCCTAGAGCTGGAGTTGCAGATGGCTGTAAACTGCCTGACATGGACGCTGAGGACTGAACTTGAACCCTCTGAAAGGGCAGTTAACTGCTGAGCTGTCTCTCCAGCCACCATTTATGTCAATATAGATGTGAAGATAGAAAAGAAAACACATTTGGGATTCCGAGTTAAGCTTTGAAATATTCCTGGAACAACTTGAATATGTACATTTTTTTTCCCCCAAGTAAAAGTAATTCTGGGGAGGATTCAGTACCCAAATTGAGATAGGCTGTAAGGCTGCAAGCCAGATTTGAAGACTTTGTACCAAGAAAATAATGCAAAATACCCGCACTGGGGTGCATTGCATGAAATTCCCAAATAATTAATAAAAATATAAAGTTGGGAAAAAAAATTAAAGGGAAATTGATTCCAAAATAATTAAAATACTGATTACATCATAAATGATAGGAGTTTAAGTATATGGCGATCATTGAAATGTGACTAAAACTAATTTCACCTGCTTAATTCCCCCTCCCCCTCAACTATTAGAGAATTTAAAGTTATCCATGTGGCTTGCATTCTGTTTCTGTCGGACCATGCTAGAGTAGAGGCGGCCCTGCATTCTGCACATACCGTGTTGTTGGTACCTAACACGTGTAGACATGTACCAGGGGCTGGGTGAATCTTTATGGAGGAAGATAATTTAATCTGGGCGGGAGGAACTACTACTTGGCACGGATGGCTGCTCCGTGAACTGCTAACCCTCATTTCCCCAAACTATGTAAATCTATACCAATGCTTCCCCGGGACAGCTTACTACCCCAGATGCTTATCTTGTCTTCTCTGGGTCACCGGAAGTGAAATGACAGGGAGCCCGATTCATGGCTAGGTTATGGATTTCCTGCCAGCTTTGTTTCGTTCTCCTCTCAAAGCACCCAAAGCACTACCAAGTGTCTGAGTTTGCAACCTCTTGTCTTCAGTGTCTTCTTGCTGGGTTTGCAAAGCAGGCTGGCTGTTCAGCTTCAGCTTGTGAGTTTTGTCTTCACTTTTTTTCTTTTCCTGTTTGGGGTATTAATGAGAATTTCAGCTGCAGACACACACACACACACACACACACACACACACACCCTGATAGAGCAAGTTACTGGTTTGCTACCTGTCCACCTTGCAGAGCTGGCTCTCCTAACAGGCAGCATGGCTTTCGTGTTGGATGGAGAATTATGCAAAGAGCCGGACTCCCCGTGGTGTGAATTACCTTCCGCTCATAGGAAGAGGAGAAAAGAACGTTTCCTCTGGAGCATGATAGGGAAAATTGCATTTTCTGTTGACTGCACAGATCTGGCTATGCTGGGATCCTGCTCAACCTTTTGTTCAAAAGAACCAGCCTATATGATCTAATTAAGCCAGTGCCTCCGGCTTCAAAAATAGCTTGCTTTACTGCTTCGCTCCTCCAGCAGGTTCATTTTTGGACCTGCTGATTCAATGGCAAACACATAGTCTGAGTGACCCCTTCCCTAATTCCTGTGTTGGCTATCTGGTGATACATCCTAGCTAACCTTTCATGTGTCACTTGGGGTCAGATAACCTTGTGGAGAGCATGAATCATGGAATATTTCTGTCTGATAGATTTAGGGCTATCAGATAAGTTTGTTTTTTTTGGTTTGTTTGTTTTGGCTTTTGGTTTTTGGTTTTTCGAGACAGGGTTTCTTTGTGTAGCTTTGTGCCTTTCCTGGATCTCACTCTGTAGACCAGGCTGGCCTGGAACTCACAAAGATCCACCTGGCTCTGCCTCCCGAGTGCTGGGATTAAAGGCATGCGCCACCACCGCCCAGCCACATAAGTTTTTAAATATTTATTTTAACCACAAGTATGTGTGTGTATGTCGATGTGTGTGAGTGCTCATGGAGGCTAAAGGCATTGGATCTCATGGAGATAGAGTTAGAGCCCTGATATGGAATCGAACTAGGGTCCTCTGGATGTTCTTAACAACTGGACTGTCTCTCCAGGCCCCACAGGTAATTTGTTGTTGTTGGTGTTAAGATACTATCTTGTATGTGGGCAGTGGTGGTGCACACCTTTAGTCGCAGCATTCGGGAAGCAGAGGCAGGCAGATCTCTTAGTTTGAGGCCAGCCTGGTCTATAGAGTTGAGTTCCAGGAGAGCCAGGGTCACAGAGAGATACCTTGTCTTGAACCCCCACTTCTCCCCAAAGAAGACTATCTTGTGCAAACTGGGTGTGGTGATACATCTTTATAATTCCACTATTTGGCAGATGGAGGGAGGCAGGAGTTCAAGGTCAGCCTCAGCTACATAGCAAGCTTGATGGCAGTCTGGGTCACTCGAGACCCTGAATCAAAAACCAAAACCAAATCAAACCAACAGCAGTGGCAACAATAAAAAGAACACTGGTGTGGTGGTGCATGCCTTTAATCACGGCAATCTGAAGACAGAGAGAAGCAAGTGGCTCTTTGTGAGTTCTCGGCCAGCCTGGTCTACATAGTGTATTCTAGGCTAGCCAGGGATACATAGTGAGACTCTGTTTGAAAAAAGAAAACAAACAAACAAACAAAAAAAAACTTCTATGATATGTAGGGCGTACTTATGCTAAAAACAAATTGGTTTTGCGACGAATTAAGCCAGACATCTTACATTTTTGTTTGCTAGTGGCAACCTTTGATAAGATCCTGTATTTTCCCTCCAAGAGGCAATCTAGTGGACCAGCAAGACAGCTCAGCAGGTAAAGGTACTTGCCAAGACCCAACTTGTGAAAGTTGTCCTCTGACCTCCACCTGCACCATGCTCCTCCCAACAAACAAATGTGACGAGATAAAACAGGTGAGACGATCCAAGGGCTTACTGAAGAAAGTGGGTAGGCAATTCAAACAAAGACCAGTGTGGTTCTGGATGGCACTTACTGAATCCTGTAACTGAAGTCAGACCTGGATATCTATTTTCATGCCTCTGATGACAAAATGAATTCAGGGAAAGGGCCATGCAAACTGTAAAGTGCCACTTTGCTTTGCTTATTCCTTGCTTTGCTGACTCTTCTACATGTACATCTGAATTCCCCACCAAGACTGTCAACCCATGAAGGCAGAAATGGTCTTTTGTTTTTATTGGTATTCCCCAAACCCATCAAAACATGTGAGCATCGGTCCATGCTCAAAAGCATTACCAGTAACCTTGAAGTAAAATTTAAGGACAATGCTATCAAAGGATGTGGGGTCTCCAAGCCAGTGGATGTTCCAGCAACTTCATGGGGGTGCACGCCTGGACACCCAGAGACCAGTGCAGTAGAGTTGCATGGTGTGGAAAGAGAGCTCCGCTGTGCTTAGGAGGAATCCAGTCAGAGCCCTTCACCCATCTACTCCAGAACAAATGCTTGTCACCACAGCAGCAGCCTCTCCCCCAACCCCCCACCTGTCAGGGAACCACTGCCAATGGGTAATTGTACCATGATGTTTCGAGAGGAAGCCTCACTTCAAAAGGGAGCTGGCAGCGTCCAGGGGCCAGCAGGGCCTTTTCAAACCTGCTAATGAAGCCTCATTAGAAGCAGCAGGCGTCTGTGCTGGGAACTGGAAGCAGCAGTCAGTCATGGCTCTCCCTGCCAAAAGGCGATTAACTAACTGACTGGCAGCACCTGCCCTCTGAGCTCGCAGGGCAGGAGTGTCTGAAGTGTGCAGCCCCACGCAGTGTGCTTCTGGGAGAGAGCTGTGCACATCGACTCTCCCCGCCTTCCAGCGACTGGCTTCCAGATTCTGCGAAAAACGTGCATGGGGTCCTCACCTTCCAGGCCTCAGGCTGTGTTGAGGTTGGGAACTGAGATCTTGGCTTAGAGGCAATAATTAATGATACTAAGGAAGAAAAGCAACCTTCCACAGTACCTGCGGCATCCAACATAGTTGGGATAGCTGCACGGTCTTCCTGAGTGGCTTGTACCCAGGTGGTTCAATTAGGAGCCGTCCATAGCGTGCAGCTACAGCTCACAGTGACAAAGGAGACAAGGATTCAGCTTCTAGTTCTTGGTCTAATTTGGTGTAGCAGGTAGGTGACGGAAACAGACGTGTTTAAGTTTGTGGTGGTGTGGTACGGCGGTGTGTGGTTTCAGAAGCACCGAGCGCCTGTGGTAGGACACAGGTGGTGGTTTCGGTTTTAATCTGAAGGCAGGAGAGTCTTGCCTGCGTAGGAAGCAGATGCATGAACTATATTTGGCTGGCCCAAGCCTTGAGGGGGCTGGCGTGAGGATCCTGAGAAGAAATTTTGAGGCTGCTAGTGGGTGAGCAACCACAACCTAATTAGTCTCCCATGGGCTGAAACTGACGGAGAGGTGCTGTGCCATGGGCAAACGAGATGCGTGTGTGTATAAATATGCATCCGGGTCATTCACGAGGTCGGAATGCCCTGTGATGCCTGTAATTATGGTGTGTTCAATAAAGCAACAGGCTAATCCCTGTTCTGGCAAAAGTGTGTGTGTGTATTTGTTTCACCTGGGTAACTGTCAAGAGCAGAACTTTTGAGTGAACAGCACTTGTGTACTGATAAACCCTGAGGCAATGGTGAGACAGGTGTTATCACTCCAGGTCCTTTCTAGAAATATCTAAGACTGGCTCCCTAGTACGGGGAAAGTAGCGTGTAGTGACAGAGTAGATAATCAACATGCATGGGCCCTGGGTTCCATCCTGTGAACCAACAATACACACACACACACACACACACACACACACACACACACACACACACACGCACAAAATACCAACGAAAATCCCCAAGGGGCCCCTGAGATAGGCAGATAGAACGACGTTGTCTCTGCACCAACAGCAAGTTAAAACAAAATGGCCGGCTAGGAGCTGCACACAAAGCATTTATTTGGAGAGGCCTAGGTTGTTCAAACTACAGACTACCTAAATGAGAGCAGAAGGGCCCTCTCCACTCCCAGGAAGCTTTCCAGCTCCCGCTGAGTCAACCAGGGGATCCAGCAGCGATGGAAGTTCCTCAAGCATCCTTGCTGGTGGGCTGCTGAAGAAGGTAGGTGTCTTTGTGGAAGAAGGAAGTTATTTTTGTTTTCCCCATCAGCTGAAAAGGAACACAGGTGAATCAGAAGCAAGAGAGACGGAACACTGGGAAAGACACCACGGCAGGACTGTGGGAAAGGAAGCTGTGCTTTGGGAAAGAATTTGGCTTTTGGAATAAGACAGGGCCAAGGTTCGAATCCTCATTTTGTAGTTTGATGGATTTTGGGCAAATGACTTTTCCGGAACTCTGGGACATGTGTTCCTATCAGTAACTGGGGATTTGTGGAATTCTGGTGGGCACAGAAAGGAATGGAGGCATCCAGAGATTAGGGCTGGACTCTGCAGAACAGCCACTCAGCGGGTGCTTGTGTTCTTAAACTACATCCCACTTCCCTCACTCCTCCATGTTTATTTAAAATGACTTTGTATATTTACTCAGATGTGCATAGGAATCTGAAAGGTTTAGTTTTGTTAGGAACATCTGGCTTTCACATTCCACAGAAAGCAATTGGACAAAAAGACAGTTGGGGGAGAGAGATGATGTTTTCCACTTAAAAGGAGGGGGCTGGAAGGTTTGCAGGTGGCTCTCTGGTCATTCTTTCCCAAAACAGGATGCTATGCTCCCTGGGAGAGGGCCCAGAAGCCTGGGCTCAGGACCCAGACTTGCTTCAACCTCTGTGTGTGACCATGGACAAATCCCTCCCATTTGGGCCTTCCCATTCACTCTTGAGATGGACTATGTGAACCCTAAGTTGGCTTTTATACTCTATTTTTATTTATTAGTATTTGCATGTGTGTGCATGCACACCACACACACACACACACACACACACACACGTGCACACATGTGGGCGAATGCCATAGCACATGTATAGAAGCCAGAGGACATTTTCATGGAGTCAGTTCTCTCCTACCTTTATGTAGATTCTGGGGGTTCAACTGTTAGGCTTGTGTAAGGAATGCCTTTACCTGCTGATCCATATCACCAGCTCCCCTAAGTTGTTTTATAGCGTTGCTTAAAAAAATCATTGATTGATTGAGTGTGTACGGGTATTTTGTGTGCATACATGTCTGTGCATCATATGCATTCTTGGTGCCCATTAAGGCCAGAAGAGAGTGTCTGATCTCCTGGGCCTGGAGTTATAGATGTTGTGAGCCACCTTGTAGATTCTGGGAATTGAACCCAAGTCCTCTGGAAGAGCAGCCAGTGCTCTTAACTACTGAGCCATCTCTCCAGCCCTTATTGTCCAATTCCCAATTCAATGTGCCATAGAGGAGATCTTGGAGGGAGGTATGAAGATAGAGAAAATGAAGAAAAATAAAGATTTGGATTTCTGGCAAGTCTCTCCAATGATACTAAGCCCCAAGACTGATGCGTATGTCTCTGAATGTGCCTATTGATTAGAGAGGATGCACATATGCTCACAAGGTCATGTGTGTGTGTGTGTGTGTGTGTGTGTGCGTGCGCGCGCGCGCGCGCTCGCGCGTATGATTTGGGCAGACATGGCTGGCCAACCCCATTGTCATTGCTGACACCTTGCTTGCCGCCTCTGCAGAGTCCAAATGAAACAGTTTCCTCAGCATCCCTTGTAGGCAGGTAAGCCAGTCAGATAAAAGAAAGTCAACAAGAAGCCTCCTCCAAATGTTTGAGAGTTGGGCTAGAGAGACCACTTGGCAGTTAAGAGTACCGGCTGCTCTTCCAGAGGACCTGGGTTCAATTCCCAGCACCCGTGTGGCAGCTCACAACTGTCTTAACTCCGGTCCCCTTTTCTGATCTCCATGGGCGCTGCACACAGGTGGTGCATAGACTCGCTTGCAGGCAGAATACCCATACACATAAAATAATCATAAATAAAAATCTCAATTTTTTAAAGAAAAGTTTAAGAGTCACTCAAGAAAAAGGCTTTTTGACACTCCCTCTTCCCTCCTTCTGGGCTTGGATGAAATGGGACATGTGGGGTCATCGTGAAGAGTTTTATGCAATGCTGGGGCTTGAACCCAGGGCTTTGTGTATTCTCCGCCAGCTCTGGACCCTCCCAGTCCCACCCCGTCCTCCATGTGCATTCTTCCTGTAGATAAGGCAGAACTGAGACATACTTGCTCTCCTCTCTGTCCAGCAGGGCATGGTAGGATGCCACATCCTTCTGCAGCTGGCTCTTGCATGCCAGCAGCTGTGCCCGCTCCTGCTGCTGCTGCTCCGTCTCCGAGCGGATCTCTGCCAGCTCTGCCTCCAGCCTGCCCACCACAGCACCCAGGTTCTGCAGCTCCATGTCGTGCCAATGCTTAGCATCATGCAAGGTGTTTTCTAGGCCTCGTTTCTACAAAAGAGTGAAGGTCGTCGGACTGGGCCCTCCAGGTAGGACATGTATGACTGACTTGCTCTGCCCATGTTTTTCTGGAACAATGATGTCAACTCTGGAGAATGATAGAGATCAGTCTTACTGGCTCTAGGGAAGAATAAGAAGGTAGAGCTCTGCCTCATCGACTCTTTGGATGGGCAGGAGGGGATGACCAGGAGGGAGCCGAAATGGCTGTATCTGATCCTTACCTCTCAGCATTTTCCTGTGGTGTTTAGTAGTACATCCTTGCCAGGCCCTGTCCCTCTGCTCCTTGGTGGGTTCCCAGTGCCCCATCAGGAGCTAGAGATCCTTGAGCAGGGATTCTGGGTCTGCATGGCTGATGACCTCGCTCAGGTTGCTAGCAGTTCATGACGCCTGCACTGGTACCTCCAGTGCAGCCCTCTCCCTCAGCTACGGGCCTGCTATTGAACTTCTTATTAGAAACCCATACTGACAACTCCAAAACAGAGCCAGCGGCTTCCTTTTGAACCCTTGGACTCTCCTCTTCGGTGTGTCAGCTGGAGAGACTGGGGGAAGATGTGTCCCGGACTTTCAGTCATCACTGCCACCTATGGATTCTGAGTCCTGCCTCTTACATCTCCTGTGAGGGTTTCAACATTCGCGGTCACCTTTATTCTCCCAACACCATGGCCTGAGATTGGACACTTGTCACCCGAGGTCAGCTCAGTGGCCTCTTTGCTCATCACCCTGATTTTGGTTTCTACCCTTCCTACATTGCCCACACAGCTCCTAAGGTGCCTTGGCCAAAGTACACTTCTGGGCTCCTATCTCCTCTACTTAAACCTCACAACAGCGGCTCCCAAGGCTGGTTCTGTGTCTTCCATTCGCCTCCTACTCTACACTTGTGTCGACATTTCTAGTCATGGAAGCTTACTGGGTTCATATTGTTTCTCTTTTCTTCCTCCTCCCTCCCTCCCTCCCTCCTCCTCCTTCTTTCCCTCCCTCCTTTCCTTCCTTCCCACCTTTCTTTCTCTCTCTTTCTTTCTTTCCTTCCCTCCCTCCCTCCCTCCCTCCCTCCCTCCCTCCCTCCTTCCTTCCTTCCTTCCTTTCTTTTTGAAACAGGGTCTCACTATATAGCCCTGGCTATCCTGGAACTTACTATGTAGACCAGGCTGGCCTCAAACTCACAGTGACCCATCCCCCTGCCAAGTGCTGGGATTA